>BGPR01000040.1:1112231-1197669 GCA_013235015.1 Araneus ventricosus
TTTCCATTGTTTTAATTTAATGTACAAACTAATGTTTATTTTCAACGCTCCCTGCAAATGTGGGCAGATCTAGGAAGTTTAAAAAACCATCGTCTGTTCAAACCGCTTCTAGCTAGAAATATATTTATGAAGCATGAAAATATTCCACGCGTCGAAACACGAGCCATGGAAAGAAATAAAAATTCCCCTCACATACCGAAAGGGTTGCACCGGGAACAACCTGTTGTCACTTCCTTTACGAGCACACGCCGCCATACACCCCTTTTTTATCACACACTTTCCCTTTTTCTTTTTTAAGCCTACCTTTACCCCTTTTAACAGATCGTGGAATGCGTAACCCTTTTTCCCCCACCCCGTCTGGATCGGGTGCACCCTTTTGAGCCTGGTGCAGGTAAGGTGAGGTTAGGGTTCCTTTCCACCCCTTTTTAATCCCCTTTTAACCCCTTAGGGCCTCCATTCCTCAACATGCACACCCCTTTTTCGTTTGATGTTTTTTGATTTCCGTTTTTTATGCTGTGTATGGGGAATTCCAGTACCTGTTTACAGAAGTTTTAAACCTGCTTATATCAAATGAGTTAGTAATGTATTCATGAAAAACTAATTACGGGAAATTATTTTTGTGTGTATTAAATGGGATATTGTAGAGTATTTAACCCATTAACGTCTGAGTCGCATTTTTTCAATAATAATTTGTATACTAATATTACATGTCCTGAAATCAACCGGAAAAATACTAAAAAAAATACTGCCTGAAAAATTATGTTTTATTGCCCTCTTAAGCCCAGCGTCCCTATTTAGGTAAAGTCCTATTAATGCAAAAAAACCTATTAAAATCTAAAGTTATGTGAAATTCCAAAAAATAAACATATTTTGACAATTGTATTTGCTAGTATATACTATATTAAATGAGAGTATATTAGTTGGTCTCTCAAGAATTTTTATCGATCGTTGATTAAATAATATAATATTCTATTTGCAAGAATTAATAGACAGAAGCTTCAAAATGTGAAAAGGGTACCCCAAATCCACGATTTTTTCTATTGTTAGAGTTAATGCGATTTGATTAGCGAATATTTATTTTTAAAGTTTTGCCGCTTTTCCATTTTCTGTCACAAGTAAACTCGCAACAGTTGACTTATAGATTGAAGCCATCTTCATTTGAAACATAGTTTTGAGAATTGGATTGAAATTTCTTTAAATTGGTGCGGAGATTTATCATTATCAATGAAACTGAAGTAAATCTTTTTTTTTTCGTTCTTTGACAGACTTAATCTTGTGGAATAAATTCTGGCAACCATTTTTGTAGTTTTTCTGGATCATTTCCTAACATTTCTAAGTATTTACTACTGAAAAGGTATAACTGACATATGATTTAGATGTGAAACGTGACTATACTCTTTACTGATTTTGGACTGAATAATCATACAGACATTTGGTTCTTTTTGTTAAAAAATCTGTATGAATGCTCCGATTTTAAAAATGCGATAACTTTCAAATAAAGTTTAGCATTTTTCTTATGACAGGCACATATTCTGCACAAACTGAATTTTTTTCTCTGCATAAAGATTAGTGGAGTTCTCGTGCAGTCCGCAACTTTATAGATCGGACAGTCGCTATAACTCGGGGAGTTATTATCGGATCTTCACAAAACTGGTGTCGATGGAAATGTTTCGAGGATTTATTCGGAATATTTTCCTCGACACACTTCCATCGACACCAGTTTTGTGAAGAACCGATAATAACTCTCCGAGTTATAGCGACTGTCCTATCTATAAAGTTGCGTACTGTACCACTAATCTGCTAGATTTTCACTTACCTCTCTCCATTAATCTGTGGCATCTCTAATTACGCCACAGATATTTTTCGTGACCGATGACTAGACTGATGTTATTAATAGGGAATGAATAGTAACTATATGGGCAGTCGAGAGGGGGAAAATATCTTATCTTTCAAAATTTGGAAAATACTTTCCTATACAGTAAAATAAGTCCTATACAATACAGTTTCCTATACCTATTCAGTACTTTGCGTTGCAAGGCATTAAATTTTTGAAATATGATGAAAAAACATCATGAAAAAGTTGTTTATTGTCTAGACATAGAATCTACAAAATTTAAAAAAAACTTACTTCATTCCGAGGGGGGGGGTCGTCCCCCTTTGGGGTCACCCCCTTCTATGAGAACCCCCTTAGATACAGCCACCTTTATACACTCAAAAAATATTGTTGAATCTTACAGAAGATCATAAATTAAAACTTCAAAAATATTGGAGGAAAATTTCGAGTTAATTTGCTAAAATTGTACACGTCCAGAACTGAAAAAAAATTCTTATCTCTTAGTTAAGGAATTTTTTCCAAACTTTATCTCTAATAATTCCTATTCCGAAACGAAATTTCATAAGGCTGTTGTATTCATTCTAAAAGGAGTACTATTAATCCTATCCTAAACCTATTATTTCACATTTATATATAGTTAAATTTAACGGTTGAGAAGCGAGTGAAATTAGGTGTGCCATCAGTTGGCACATTGCGCCGCAAAGGGTTAACTGACAGATTCTGGTATCCATCATCGTCTAAACAATTTCAACGAACTTTCGTCTATAAAACTGTCCACGGATTACTTTTACACCCTACTGTATACAGCTGGAAGTGACTGTACTGTATGGTGGCGGATGTGACTACTCGTCAGTGACGGAGGAGATGATCTTGATCTGGCGAACCAAACTCATCACTAACCAGTCGCCACTGTATTGCAGTATTTCATAACATTTATTTATTTCTGTATTATTGACTTTTAATAAAGTTTATATTTATAGTTTTGTAAAAATTAAATATACTATGTATGTATTATTCACTTTTAAAGGATTTTATTTTCATTTTCCTCAATTTTATTATCATTCCGTATATTATCAATCCGTCGATTTTATTTTCATTTTTAAAATTTTCGTTTAGCTATTCGGTTATCCATAATAGCTCTGGTCCAGACGGTGACAGTTAATCGAAGTTTTTCTGTATCTTTTTCAAAATCTCCGTCTCCAAAAGATATTTGAGCTTTTGTCTCACCGTCAACTAAAGGTGCAAAATTTATTTCCTGTCAACAGCAACCAGGAAATCTGATTACTTTGAAAACTTGATGCAATTATTTTTTTTATCTGAATGATTAGGTAACATTGATTATCAAAATTATGTAGACAAAAAATAAATAAAGGAGGAAAAATCCGAGATAATTTTTCTTAATTATTTTGATATATATATTTTTTAAAATTTTTTATCGGAGAATTCCCCTTTAATGCTGCTAAGTTGCCCCTTTAATGCGTTATAGAATATTCAAGTCTAGAGAAGTTTAAAACCTTTAACAGAAAATTTTTTCTATCTAGTAGATTTGAACGCGAATGAAAAAGATTAAAAAATGATTTTGTGAAGTATTTTTGTTGCATTGAAATATAATTTTTTATAGAATTAGCTAGCTAAATGAATAACAGTGGGTAATTAGATTAATATGAAGAGACCCCATAAGACCTCATTTAATTTTATTTATAATTATTCATAGTCATTTCAGAATACTCTTAATTATATGATTATTTATAATACTCAAAATTACTTTCTCTTCCATTCATTTCTAATTTACTGTTGCTATTTGGTTGTTATTATTATTATAAAGATGTAGGAACACTTATGGAGAAAGCAAGGAAACAATTTACGCTTAAAAGCTTTCAAATTTGAAATCGTAGTCTGTAATCAATAAATTAAGAGAATTTGTTTCGTCATTTTCTAAGTAAATGCTTATTTCTTATTAATCTAGTTTTCTTAATAATCAGTGCTTATTTATTTAATACTTAATTACATTTTCTAATTAATTTCAAATATAAATAGCAGAATAGCAGAAGCAACATAGATGAGATAACGTATCTTTAATACAGATGTAGTTGAAAAACAACTTCCGAAGTAATTTTTTAAATTTTAAACAATAATACTAAATTTGTTTGTTCTAGCTCCAGTGGTCTGTGTTCTAGACTGCCAGATGAATAATAAACTCTTTATACTTATAGTTTCTTATTTTTCTAGGTAAATAGTTCTTATGTATTTTTTATACTAATGAAGGGATCTATAAATTATTTTTTGGTTTTATTTATAATTGATATGTTGCAGAATAAATTGTGCCGTTTATTTTTTGAAATATAAATAAATAGATTTATTTTTCTCCATATATCATAGATATATTAAAATATTTTACACTCTTTATGTAAGGATTCAATAAATTAAGTTCCCTCCAATAGACTCGCCCCTGCTATTTTGTTTATTTCATAGGTTTAAGAACCTCTTTGATCTGGAACTTCGGAGTTTTGGTCGCGACCCCGAATGGGGTCGAGTAGAATAATATTTCGGACGCAAGAGCTTTGAAATCATTTCGTTCTGATAGGTTCTTCAATAGTTGCCATCAAAAATATTTTAAGAAGTTAAATTCGGAAAAAATTAAACAAATTTAAATTCTTTTTATTTTTAATTAAATAATACAAAATTTTCTTGTTTATTTTTCTATTTGGAGGATGCGATAAAGTTTTAAAACTAGAACAGAAAAAGAATAATTTTTTTAATCGAAAGAGGGACAAAATTGCGAAAAGCCCTTGTTTATTTCATTTTCACCCAGAAATTGTAAATCGTTAACACCCCACCTATATGTCCACTTAAGACCTCCTCCCCTACGGTCAAGGCCATATCGAGGGGGTGTCTAGCTAGGATATCGTTCCCTTGTTAAAGCACTTTGCGGGCACATCCGGCGTTCTATAAATACCCACCGAAAAAGCGAGTCTCCGCTGAGAAAACCACCTCGTTAATGATTTCTTTTTCTTTTCTTCTTCTTCCTCTTCCTCATCCCGATCCGCATCCGAAGGAAGGCAGCAGGATGATGGGCAGGTCATCCCCACGTGACCGATTGACCGGATCCCGTTGCTATGGCAATGAGCATCTCATTGGTTGGTCGTTAAGATATCGCATTGGCTTCTCTTCGACGCCGTACCTGAGATCGCAGGGGGGTTGGCGTGTTGGAACGCGATGATTCTGGTCAGCTTGCAGAATCTTGCAGATGTTGTTCATTAGAAAAAGAAATGCCGCCATCTTGGATGGATGCTGATTTCTTCTTCTTGCTGTTCTTCTTTGTTGGCATGCATTTTTCTTCTCGCTCTGCATCCCGGGGATTTTTATTCTGACATGCTTGGGTTCTTTGTCGAGTGTTAGGTCCAGTGTTAGAGTTCAGTGCGTACACGTAAATTGGGATCTCCTTTTTTTCAGAGAAGTGTTCATATATACGTAGAATGAGGGTTTGTAATAATAATGGGGGGTGGAGTTTTTTGCTTTTCTTTCTTTCACTTTCGATTTTGTATTTGGAATTGGAATGTTTTTGGGAATGACAATGGAGGATGCAGATAATGATGCAAATCCTTTGCCTCCTATCCCACCCCCCGAAGATTTAGTGTATTAGAGAGAAGCACGATCCAGCTTGAATTTTGAAACTTTCATGCTAAATTGGAAAGTCCTTGATGCATATCATGCTGTCTAATTTTCCTGCGAAATTTTAATTATAAGTTAATTGGAATTTATATTGAATTAATTGAAATATTATGTTGAATTAATGTAATATATTATTGAAATTAATATATTGTATTAATTCAGTTTTTCCATCTCATAGAGTGTTTTTAATTAGAAGCATATGAGTGGATGTCTCCTCTTTTTAAGGGTTAGGAAATGGTTTAATAAAGTGGAAGTTTGTAATAATAATAGAGGAAAGAATATAGAGAAACATGCGTCTGATTCTCACTTTCTGCACTTTTTATTTTATGTTTAGAATCTGGAATGTTTTGGGGAATGGTAATAAAAAAAATGGATAATGATGCAAATACAATGTAATCTTTTTCCCGTATTACTTTTCTTTGTCAATGCGATTTTTGGATTACTCCTACATATTTTGCTATCTGACTTTTATATTAAAGAAAATAAATTCAACATAGCAGTCAATTTCTTAGCATCAATCATTTCAGCTTCTGAATTAAAAAAAATTAGGCATGTCCCTTCGTGCAAAATTTTTATTTCACTAGTTGCACTTTTCAGTTAAATTTCTCAGTAGATAATATTTGCTTTTTTTCAAGTATAAACTGAAATTATGCGGCTTTTCAGAGTTGCAGTGTGGTAATTCTATGGATTACCACTCCCGGTAGAATAGAATTGCTACAAAACAGGGCATGCATATAACCAAAATATTAACAGATATTTAGATAATAAGAATTGTAGCTATTCTATATCGTAAATATTTTAAATACTATTTATGAAAAAAGAAGATAAAAAAAGCTAATTTCGAAACGCGAGCCACGTTTAAAATTCATAAATTAAATTGATATAATAAACTCATAAATTAAATTTAAAAAATTATATAATATTTTTTCACTACGGTCAATTCGTGCTTGCGTAATACTCGTCAAGTGCGCCGCTACGTGACATGTGCAATGACGTTTATCACGTGAATGTGACATCGTTTGAAGGCACCTATTATATACTGAACGATTTAGTTAAGCATATAGCGGTATGAAACCAACTATATACTTAGCGGTTTTAAAGTTAATAATAATAATTAATTAATTAAAGCAACCTATATTATTCAATAAAATAAAGCAGAACATTGTAAATGATTTTTATTTTCTAATGGCGGCGTTACGTTATTGGTTGTCTTTTTTATGCCAGTAGTCTGTTTCTATAATTATATTATATTGCTTATAAATACAAAATAATATTTACTATAATGTAAAGAAATTGACATCTTAACATAGAAAATCCATTCTTTGTTTTTCTAAAAATTAAATCTTGTCTTCTATTTCTTAAATACTTTGTTAGTTATTCAAATTTCAATAAACATAGTTAGTAGTTATGTTCTTAATTAATCTTTTCTTTCCTGTATTTTATACAAAAAACATATGCTTACAAAAAATAATAATAATGTGATAAAACTAACAGAGAAAGTACGATAATGTGAAAAATAATCAGCCAAATGTTTATTTATGTTGTAGGTCTATCATAAAATTAGTTAAATTAATTATTAATGAAATACTTGCATGCGATTATACTTATGTTGGCATTAAGGTTGGCAAAGAATTTTGCGTTCTTGGACATTTGAATTTCGGAACGAATTTTAAAAATGGTAAACAGAAACCAATACTGTTGAATTCAGAGTTTTGCTTAAAATCTGCTTCAAAACAGATAACAAATTGAAGAAATATTAGAAAAAGTTTGGTTCAAACGTTTTTCCATTGAATCATTTATAAAAAAATTCGAAAAATGAAATCGTGACTAAAATTCAACTCTTTAGGTTCAGATTTGTGCGAATATGTATTATATAGTTGCCTAAAATATGTTGCAAAACAGGTAGTTAACTGAAGAAATTTTAGAAAAACTGTTGTTCAAAGAGAGATTCATGAAATTAGTTTCATAATGCAACATAACAACCGAAGTTGTTATAACTTTAATTCTTAATTTAATTGTGAAATGAAGTTAAAATTGAGTTAAATACAGGGAACAAGGACCAAAAGAAATTCTTAGTTCGTTTCCGTACATTGAAAGATAAAAAAAATTTGGACCTTCTTTCGCTTTAAAAAAGAGTTTCTATTAATATTACACTTTATTTTCTTTAAATCATTTCTTTAAAGTTTTGTCATTCATTCTTACTTTGTTTGTTTCACTGATTTCTTAATATGTGTCATAAAAAATAAAAATGTTAAAATTTCTTGAATCAATTCTTACTATACGAAGGTGAATGTTAACCGTACTATGCAAAATATTTAAATATGCTGTGCCAAAAAAATTTTACGCCTTTGTATTAATCACATATAATACAAAAATTGCTTTTAACTTTGGTTAGGATTTACTTTATAGCATTATTTAATGAAATATTATATGGAGAGTTGCTTACAAGGAGGACTTTCAGTTTAAATTATGTGTTTCTTATAATTATTTGCTACGTGATGCAGGAAATTAAGAGCAAAGTAATATTAAACGTTTCTCGTGTATTCTAGAGAGGATTTTGTAACGCTATTGAGGACAGATTTCAAATGTAAATTGATATTCATGGAATTTTATTAAAGTCTTACCAAAAAAACCACCTTCATTTACGAAATGCCTGTTACACCTTGTTTATAGTGCTTTGTGGTATCAGAATTGTTATTAAATGATATATCGAATACAGCGTTGTGTATTTTTTATAAATTAATTCCAAAGATTTATTCAAATGTCGTTTCTTTTATTATTATTATTATTCTCTCTCTCCCCCTTCCTCTTTTTTATGAGTATACCAACTAGTACCTCAGGTATTTTCATCTTAACATGGGATAATCTGCATATCACACAAAATCCACGTTAATCTTATGCATGAAAGAATATCCTATATCTGTGTTTTTCATCAGATATATGTAAGCTTTGCTTTATTTTGATTTGTAAGGTAGGTTTTAAAAAACTTCGCACTGTCGCACTTAATTGACAAAGGAGTTATTCTCAGCATTCCCAGAAGTCCCAGCAGCATGTTTACACATTCTCAGCAGCAAGAAGAGCCAAACATAAAGAGCCCACAAGTGCATCCGATGCAAAAAAGGATGTCGCGCGCACACAAAACTAAATAACGCAAAACTCGCATATCCTCCACTAAAAAACCAAATTCGGTTTTACCAGGATGAGGACAAATTTCGACATCTTATCGCGACCTCCTACAAATACATATGAGGGAGGCAGAGAGGAGACAGAAAAATAAAGTACAACGTAAAATTCGAGGTCCCATTTTTGATGCTTTCTAGAGACGATTGAATTATGTTCTTTAAAAGGGAAAAGGAAAACCTCGAAAGAGGGTAGAAAAAAATGGGAACTGACGTATGTAAGAAATTTCGGAGGGTATTTCGAAGAGATGAGAAAAGTAG
Source organism: Araneus ventricosus (assembly GCA_013235015.1). Classification (NCBI taxonomy): domain Eukaryota; kingdom Metazoa; phylum Arthropoda; class Arachnida; order Araneae; family Araneidae; genus Araneus; species Araneus ventricosus. The sequence continues at coordinate 1,121,178 of BGPR01000040.1, forward strand.
ATCAAGAGAAGGAAAATGTCCTGATGTCCTGAGAGGAGGATAGTCGGTCACAAATATCACCTCCATGGTGTGAGTAATTATAGCCTGATGCTACCACGCCAAAGAGGAAACTGGATGAAAAAAGCATTAGCTTCCTTTTAAGACATTTCTGATTTTTCAGGAGTGAAAGATTGTGAGACCGGCTTCGCTTTTATTATGGTGAATTACTTTTTTTTATCTTTCTTTTTAGTCTCAGAAAGTTCCATTAAGGACAAAAAGCTGGTTGGAATGAGGCTTTGGAGTCATAAACTAAAAAGTTGGAAAGAAAAGAGAGGGATGAAACTCATTTTGAAAAGAGTTTATAACTGAGATATATGAAAAAATTAAAAGCTCACTATAAATCATAGTTTTATCCCTCGAGCTGTGATAGGAAAACAAACATAAATACATTATCGATGTAAACATGAAACAAAAACTCCCGAATATGTTCTGAATTCAACCGATTAGCATTTAATGTTATAAATATTTATCACTTTCCTTTGTATGTAACCTATTAAATCATCATGGATAAAGAAACATTGATGTCTATTTTCCTTCTCAAAGTTTGAAAGAAAAGAAGTGATAAAATGCATTTTGGAGTGAGATTTTTAATTGAGATATGTGGAAAAATTCAAAGACTGAAAGCAAATCGTCGTTTTATACCTACAATTTGTGATCAAAAAGCAGTATCAATGAATAATTATAACAAAAACGCAGAAAATTCTCTTTTTTCCAAATGATTTGCTTCCTTTTTATGAACTTTGAACATTTTCCTTTTCATGCAACTTTATAAAACTTTGTGGATGAAACTTTTCTTCCTTAAATTGGAAAGAAAAAGAGAAATGTGAGCAGTTTATAACTGAGATTATATGGAAAAATTAAATAATTGCAAGAAATAATAGTTGTATCTCTGCAATCTTTGATTAAAAAATCGATAATACTGCATACATTTAACAAAAACACAGAGCATGTTTGATTTCCCCCCCCCCCCGCCGATTTGCTTTCATTACTATAAACATTTAATGCTTTCCTTTTTATATAACTTCTTAAAGTTTCGATAATGAAACAAACTATAACATTTATTTTTTATTCGAATTTGGAAAGAAAAAGGGTAATGAAACTTATTTTGGAAGGTTCATATGACCGAGATATTTGGAAAAATTTTAAAAGTAAATCGAAGTTTTGGTCCTACAATCCTTGGTTTCTTAGGGGGGAAATATCGATGCGTCTGATGGTGAAAAAAACACAGATTATCTTCTTTATTCATTTGATTTGCGCTCATTATTGTGAATACTAAATACTTTCCTATATGCCATTGTAAATCTACGTGAATGAAGCCGTTTTGATTCATGGCAGAAATTTGAAAAAACACAGAGAACTGGAACTGATTTGGGAAACATTGTTCATCTGTAATATTTGTGAAAACTAATATTCAATTAGATTTCAATATTCCTTTGAATGGTTTGAATTATGTCAGATTAACATTCCATGATATGCTTACTGAAAAACGCAGTATCTATATATTAGATACATAAAGCAAAAACATAGAATAATATTTTAATCCGATTAGAGCACATGCTTAAAACTTTCAATGCTTTCTTTATTCGTACGAAACTGTGTAGATAAAACTACGTTATGAGGATTACAGTTATTTTGCAATTAATTTATAATTGAAAGATTTTGATAAGATTAAAACTAATAGTTACCCACAAGGTTAGCCCTACAACCCATGAGAGTTATTTAAAAATAATATCTATGTGTCTAATACATAAAATTAAGCATAGAAGTTTTTTTTTATATGATTCATCATTCCTTTCTGTACCTGATTCAGTACTAATCATTTTTTTACTACGCTTAAGTTCGATTTTAATGCAATATTTTTTCTACGAAACAACATTTATTTTTATAAATGTTGCTTCTGTTATATATAAATTCTTACTTGTATAACAGAAACTGACCAAACTAACAACGGTTTTTATTTATTTTTTATTGACAATCTGCTTTCATTGAATATTGTTTAGAGAAGATCAATTTTATTCAGCAAAGCACTTTTAAGAACAAAAGCATTATCGGGATCATTACCATGTCAACCAGATTAACCGGTCGCAGTCATACAATTAGAAAGCATCTCCACACTCTATTTTGAAATAAAGTTTCGCAGCACATTACAAATAATAATAATATTTGATGTGATAATTTTTTCAGAATTATTCCATCCAAAGTATTCTTTTCTTTTTCGACGGATTTTAGTTGGTACTGCACGCAATTGAATACAGTTTTCAGTAATGAACTCCAAATGCATAAATGGTAGTCGCTTTCTGATTTTACTACTGGGTTCACTTATTATCAAATCCGTTTAAATTACCCTGTTTTTTTTCTATTCTTAAACGGATAAGATGTTGGCATTCTTTACCATTTTTTAATATTGCGAAGATTCATTATTATCTTCATTAACTAACGCATTTAGGTACAATGTGCGATAGGGAAATTTAACACGTTGACTTCCGATCACGGATGTTCCGTTCTTTACCGTAGTTAAGAAATAGAAGAGAAGGAGTCATCTAATTTGATAGAAGGTCCGAATATCAGCTGCACCCGAATATAGGTGACGCAGCAGTCAGCGTGTTAAATACTTACGCTAATAGCTTGTTTCTGATTAAATACTTCCGGCACTGTCCCATTGGTTTGCTAGGCATCCTATACAATAATATATATTTTTTTATCATCGAAAGCTGATAACTAAAAATTGAGTTAAAGGTCGATAACATTATTAAAGATTGCAAATTGAAATTAAAATAATAATTTATATCTATTCATTTCAGTAATGGTTTTCCGACCTTTAAATTGATCTTAAATTAACCGAAGATTTTTTTTTACCAGCAGACAATATGTAACTCATCTGTTTTTTAAATGAAATGCTTTCTTTTAATGGCTAAATTATTTGTATGTCCGGAAGAAATTTTTGATTCACAACAGGTAGATGTATAAATAAAATACTACTAAATTTAGCCTTAATTACATGGTTTAAATATGATGTATTTTGCAATTATGTTTTAGATTGTTCAAAAATGCCGTTCCTTTTGTCTGATAATCTTAGCTCATAAACCTGTACAATTAATTACGTTTTTTTTTTAACTTTTATATTTTACGAAATCGATTGCGATTAATCCAATTTTAAGCGCAGCGGACTGGAAAAGATTAGAACAGTCTTTATTTATCAAGTTTTAATAATCAAATTCGTTTCCATATATTTATTATTTTTACTATTTTTAATTTTATTATAACTTTAATTCTTTTTTAAGGGTTCAGTTTCAGTGTTCAAGAAACATTTAATTTGTTAATTTAGGAAAAACCTTTTATAATTGTCCTCTTATTTCATAAATTTTAATGTTTGAGTTAACTTTTCATTATATTATTTAAACGTTGATCATATTTATTTCATCAACCCATATAATGTTTGTCAATGAAAACAATGCCTGCTTTTGTATTTAAAATAAGCATTAAAAACAGTTTGAAAACTTTTTTATCCTGAAGTATTTTAAAACACTTGTTGTTATATTAAAAATAAGAAGATTTAATTTATAACTTTAATTTTCATTATATTATACCGATTAAAATACAGGCTTTGATTTATTTTAATAATTTACGTAAATTGCATAATAATAAATCATGAAATTTGTGTTTATTTACTTCAATTTACAAAAGTTGATGAAAATATATAGATTTTATTTTTTTCCTCCGATTTTTGTTAAGGTCGAAATAGTAATGGAATTCATTTTTTTTATAGTAAAGCATTGAAAAAATACACACACACGAATTTTAATAGCATATTTTGAAACTTTTCTATTCGATAACAAAAACAATCGACTGAAATGAACGATCTAAAAATGTGAAAGAGTTTCAAATTAATTTTCAATTTACTATATCAGCCTTTAGAATCGCATTGATTTCTAATATATATAATTTTTATTGCTTCTGTTGAAGTTATTGGTTGAGTGTAGTCTAGCTAGTGTAGTTGAAAATAAAAAAGAGATTTACTAAAGATGCATTTAAATTATTTTGCAAATTCTTAGTAAAAGATTCTGTTTATCCCAAGCGAAAAATATGGTTTAAAATGTTTCTTTCTTTCACTTCAAATTAAGGAAACATTTTAAATTCATTATGTCTTATTTTAATTTGCATATCGAAAGTCATTCAATCAAAAGAACTTAAGAATATCTGCAATATTTTATTTATCTGTTGATTTCTAAAGCTATCAAACAAAATATAGTGCTGTCAAGTGAAAATATTATTTGAAAAAATAGTTTTAATCTTTTATTAAATTAGAAGATGCTGTTTAAAGTAAATTTTCTCTCTCTCTCTCTCTCTCTCTCTCTTTCTTTCTTATCTGTGTAAACAGCAAAGAGAAACTTTTTATTTAACTTCTAAATAAAATTCCGAATATTTGTGCTGAATATTTTCATAAAATTCCGTAACTGTTCTGTTTGTGCAACAACTAAAATCAATCGATTTCTGTTTAATAATTAATCATGTGTTTTCTTTTGATATTCAAAATCAATCATTTGTTTCTTTAACTACCGATAATTTGTTTTCTTTTTCTGTAATGTTAAAAAACATTTCATTTTTATTCAATTAATAATCGTTTGTTTTCTATGCAGTCCTCAGCAAAATTCATCTAATTAATAATCATTCATTTTCTTTTTTCTGATGTAACAAATCAGTCAATTTCTGTTTAATAAATAATTATTTTCCCTGACAAAAATCAATTTTTCAAAATTAATTATCCTTCGTTTTCTATTTCTGGTGCAGCAAAAAAAATCATTTTATTTTTTAGCCAAAAATATAAAAAAAATCTATTTATCTTTAAATGGTGGAGTCAAAAATTTAATATGAGATTTGGATGAACTGTACGAAATAAATAGTTTAAACATAATAACTTTCTATGTAGAAAATAATCTAGTGGGACAGTGAAAACAAGATTTCAATAAAATTATTCGATTTATATTTATTTTATGATAATATTTTTCCTTTTTTAATAAAAAAATCATTCCCTTTTGAGTAATTATTAATTTAGATTTTTTTGGCTTAAATTGAAATCACTCCATATTCCATTTTTACTTGGTTAACGTTTCATTTTTTTTTGTTTTGTTTTTTGAGCAGCAAAAATATTGTAATTTTATAGAAATAATAATCATTGATTTTCTATTTCTGGTAGACAAAAATCAATCGTTTTCTTTCTCAGCTAAAACAAAAATACTTCGATTTCTGTTTAATTGGTATAATCAGAATTTAATGCGAGTTTTGGATGAACTCTAGAAGGCAAATGGATCAAATATAGCAACTCTCGATGTATTAAATAATCCTCAGATACAATAACAGAACAATTTCAACAAAATGACTCGATTTATATTTAATTAATAATGATTTTCTCCTGTTTGGTAAAAAAATCATTCTATTTTTGAAAATTAATAATCGTTCGTTTTGTTTTTTGGCTTAAATTGAAATCATTCCGTATTCCATTTTTACTTAGTTAACGTTTTATTTCTTTTTCTGAGCAACAAAAGCAGTGTAATTTTATAAAATTAATAATCATTCTTTTTCTATTTCTGGTACAACCAAAGTCAATCGTTTTCTTTTCCAACTGATGATGATTCGATTTCTATTTAATTGATACAATCGGAATTTAATATGTGTTTCGGATGAACTCTACAAAACAAATAGATCAAATATGGTAACTCTTGATATATTAAATAATCCTCTGGAACAATAACAGAACAATTTCAACAAAAATCATTCGATTTATATTTAATTAATAATAATTTTCTCCTCTTTAGTAAAAAAAATCATTCTATTTTTGAAAATTAATAATCGTTCGCTTTGTTTTTTGGCTTAAACTGTAATCACTCTAAATTCTATTTTTACTTAGTTAACGTTTTTTTTCTTTTTCTGGGCAACAAAACAATACAATTTTATAAAATTAATAATCATTCGGTTTTTTTTCTGGTATAACAAAAGTCAATCTTTTTCTTTTCGAGCTGAAACAAAAATGATTAGATTTCTATTTAATTAGTATAATCTCTCGATATATGAAGTAATCCTCTGGGACAATAACCGAACAATTTTCACTGTTTAGTTGCGATTAAAAGAGAAACCTATGTTACCTCGATTTCTTTTTCTGATTCAACAAAATAATGATCTTTCATTAATAATAATTTTTTCTGCTAAGCAAAATCCTTCCATTTTTAAAAATTTACCTGCATTTGTTTTGTTATTCTTCTGAAACTAAAATCATTCCACTTTTATTTATTTAAAAGTTTTGTTTCTTTTCCTGCGCAACAAAAAAAATTCTTTTTTAGAATTAATAATCATTCGTTTTCTATTTCTGGTACAGCAAAAAACATCAGTTTTCTTTTTCAGCTAAAACAAAAATGATTCAATTTCTGTTTAATTGGTATAATCAGAATTTAATATGAGTTTTGGATGAACTCAACTTAAAAAATAGATCATATATACTAACTCTCGATATAGGAAATAATCCTCTGTGACAATAACAGTATAATTTCAACGAAATCATTCGATTTATATTTTATTAATAATAATTTTCTCCTGTTTGGTAAGAAAAAATCATTCTATTTTTGAAAATTAATAATTATTCGTTTTGTTTTTTTGGCTTCAATTGGATTACCTCCATATTCCATTCTTACTTGTTAACGTTACATTTCTTTTTCTGAGCAACAAAAACAATGCAATTTTATAAAACTAATAATCATTCGTTTACTTTTTTAGTTAAAACAAAAATGATTCAATTTCTGTTTAATTGGTATAATCGAATTTAATATGGGTTTTGGATGAACTCTACTTAACAAATAGATGAAATATAGTAACTCTCGATACAGGAAATAATCCTTTGGGACAATAACAGAACAATTTTCACTGCTTCGTTACGACCGAGAAAGAAAACTATGTTATCTCACTTTCTAGTTCGATTAGGAATTTTATCGTTCTACTGTACACCATTAACTCATGACGTCATTCCAGTAAAAAATACTGGCTGAAGTAAAATCATTCTTCATTAATGTAATTGGTTTAGATGCGTTTATTCGCAAGCTTTAATTCACTTTATTCACTGAAAATGGAAACCGACATTTTCCATTAAAAGCACAGCAAAGAGTTCAACTACGGGCATATTTTTTTTCTCTTCTGGTAAATAAGACGGATCGTTTACTGTTTATTTCTGGAATTTTATTTTCTTCCGATTCTAAATTGAATCATTTTTTAATCTCTTTTCGATGTTTAACTGAGAATTTTTCGAGAATCATCCGAAAACAGTGGCAGAAGTAGAAAGATAAACGTAATTCTATTGACTTTCTTTCTTTAATACAGGTTTCTTAATGCATCAAAGCAGGAAAAATTGTTTTTTAGGTTATGGAATGTTTACCATTTTAAGAAAAAAAGAATCAAATATAATTTTGTAACGCATTTTGTAAGAAGGGATGTGCTTTGAAAAGAGGGAGAAAACGTATTACAAGTTTATAAGTACATCAACTTGCAAACTTCTTGCTTTTGAAAGTTCAAAATTTAATGTTTATTTATAAGTTATGTTACTGAAAACTTACTTTAAAATGAATTAATTTCCTCTGATTAAATTTTGAATGAAAAATTTTGACGTCTTACTTCCAAATTCAGTTTTATTTACAATATACAGAGATGTAAAAATATTGCATTAATTTCTTCTATTTATTTAATGCTGCATCAAATTGTGTATAATAACAAATTCCTTTATTTGGATGCCTTGTTGGTTGTTTAATACTACAAAACCCTTTTGAAATATACATATTACTTACAATCTTCATGATTTTAATTGCAGAAAATTTTATTTAATACGTTTTTTGAACTTGTTTTAAATATAAACATCCTCTGAATAAGCTTTGAGATATCCGTAAAATGTATACATATTTTTAACTTTATACTTGAAAAATGCCAAACTGCTTGATTGATTTCGCATGATTCTAATATTGTACCAAAATTTAAAACACCAACTTTCAAAACTGAATTCACAGCTAAAAATTCTCTGGATACATCGGACATAGATATTTTTAAATGTGGGTCTGTCTTTGTATTCTTGACTCGTTTTAGAAAGCATATATATTCTATTTTTATGTTTTGAATTATATGAAACTTTATTTTAAGTCTAGAAAGTGTTATTGAATTTATATAAAAATAAATTTAAATTTAAAAACAATTTGTTCGCTATACAAATCCAAACTGCTCAACAGTTGTTTTTTTTTTTTCAAATTTTCCTCACAAATGCTGTAAAGCATAAGAAAGGTTTTAGTGAAGGTTTCGTGACAATTAATTGAATAATTAATTTTTTGTTTAAAAATTATGATTTATTTTTTATTTTAAAATTAAAATTACATTATCATTCTAATTTTTTATTTCTATGTATGGAGAAGATTATTTTGTCTATAGTACTTCCATTCCTATTGACTGAAAATATTGTAGATATTTTAAATCATTTTATTTATTTGCCTCCGACTTGCCACTCGTGATGTTTAATTGAATTTTGTATCATTCATTAATATTATTAAGATGTATCAGAGTATTTATTCATTGTAGGTGGATGTTTTCGTGGAAGATAAATTTCACGACGACAGATCTTTTCATTGCCCAAAATGTAAATTTGTCTTTAAGTAAAATACATCCAAGAACTTTATTTTGTTTGGACGCTGAATCCCTTGGATGACGTTTTCGAGAAAAAATAGTATCGAGCAACTATCTGTCATCCGTTTTCTTATCATTATCTATATTTCCCTGCCATATTCTGAAGATATCTAAGAGAAATTAGTTGGGATATGTTTTTATTACATAATTTCATGAAAGCACAAGAAATATCAACTAAATGAAAGTCATATGTATCCTGCCTCGTTGAACAAGCCTTAAGATGTAACAGAGTAATCATTTTCGAGGAATGTCTTCGTAGAAGATAAATTTCACGATATATATCGTTTCATAGCTTAAAAGGGAAACTTATCCTTACTGGCGATTAGAAAAGATTAACATTTCAGAGTTTTAAACGTTTATAAGGTAGAAGCGAGATAGGTAGTTATTATTAAAACTAAATGGAAGCATCCGTATCCGGGCCTCTTTGAGTGATTCTTAAAATGTAACAGAGTAATCATTTTCGATTAATGTTTTCGTAGAAGATAAATAATTTCACGAAAAAAGATCTTTTCATAGCTTAAAAGGGAAATTTATCCTTTGCTTGCGATTAGAAAAGATTAATATTTCAGAGTTTTAAACATTTATAAGGTTGTAGCAATTTCACGATATATATCGTTTCATAGCTTAAAAGGGAAACTTGATCTTTTGGACGATTGGAAAAAGAGAATTAATGTTTCAGAGTTTTAATCGTTTATAAAATAGAAGCGAGGTGGATAATTATTAATAAAATTAAGTGAATGCCATCTTTATCCGGACCTCACTGGGTAAGTCTTTAAATGTAACAGATTAATCATTTTAGAGTAACGGTTTTGTAGGAGATAAAATTCATGATGACAAATCTTTTCCTCGCCAACAAGGTAAATTTAATCTTCCTTGTGATTAAGAAGGATTTCAGGACTTAAAACGTTTATGAGGTAAGAATCAGAATTCACTGTCTCCGTTTCGTTCTTTTGATATTACAATTCACATTTCAAAGACTTCTTGTCAGTTTCTGATTAATTTGTTTCTCTTTAAATTTAAACTAGGAAAAGTCTCGTTCAGTTCGAAAAATTCGATCGAACCTTAACTTTGAGTTTGTTGGGAAACCTTGGTAAATATTTCATGGTATCCTGTTTAGTATCATGAAATTCCCATAGTCAAATATTCTTACCCAAGGGATAACATTTATATCATGGGAGAATAAAAAAACCCAAACTGACAGGTTATTGCCCCTGAAAATAACGCATTAACACTGCGGAAGTAATCCATGGAGGATAAGGGTCCTTCCCTCCTTCCGAGGAAAGAAAGAAGACGTCGAACCCACCAAAAAAATTCTTATAAGGGTCGCTAAAAAATCTGCGCTATAACGGTCGCTCTAGTTAAATTCTATTGTTATTTTTTAAGACCTTAAAAAACCATCTGTCCTCCTCTGTATACCTCCTTAAGAAAAACTCAAGAACTTTGGGTTCAAGGCCGTACAGGGAAGATTCCTCTTAGCAACCAATAGGCGCCCTACTTTGGGAGCAGACGACTTGGCCTCGACGACCCCCCTCCCCCTTTCTCTTTCATTCATTTCTCCAGGGATGAACGAACGCTAGAAATAACCGCGAAGACTTTTAGGGGAATTCTCTCCTAGCCCCCTCCTCCTTCTACTGTATATTGTATATAGTTTTTTTCGCGGCCTTTTTTGTTATCGGTAGCTATCTTAGAAGAACCCCAGAGTAAATCTTCAGTTAGTCTAAGGTTTTTTTGCCTCATTTTTTAACTGTGCCATACGGTAAAATTCGGCAGGTTTTTCTTTGTTTGGTTTTTATTAGACTATAGCGGTATATAGAGACGGGAGGGGGTCTTTTTTATTTTATTTTTTTCGTGTTGCCGCTTTAAAGGAACATGCCTAAGACGTTTCTTATCTGGTGCTTTTTCCGTGTTAGGTAAGAGGTCATTGTGCTTTGAAAAAAGGTTTCTTATGGTAAAAATATGATTTTTTTTCCAACGAATCTCCTCATTCCAGGATTTTGAACTTCCGTTGATCAAAGGCTTTTTTTTTCTTAAGTTGTTTGTGACCTTACTTGAAAACATTGCTTATTATTTGCATATGACCCATCATATGATCGATTATAATCAACACCGAATTGGGATCAATGCTTGACTGGATAATCGGAATTTCAAGTTAACATATTCCGTAAGAAATATGTTAAATTAAGACACAAAATAATTTTTAAGTTACTTATGATGAAAGTATGATTTTTTTTCGATTGTCCTCATTCCAGGATTTTGAACTTCCTTTGATCAAAGACATTTTATTTTCTTAAGTTATATGTGACCCTACTTGAAAAAATTGCTTATTTTTTTTGGACATGACCTTTGATTGAAAACCTTATGATCGATTATAATCAACTGTTGTGTAATTGCTATGCCGGATTGGGATCAATGTTAGGCTGAATAATCAAAATTTCGTGTTATTCAATACGTACAGGTAAAAATTTAGCAAAATGAGAGATTTATTTACAAATATTCCGAAATAAATATGTTAAACTGAGACACAAAATAATTTTTAAGTTTCTTATGGTAAAAATATGATTTATTTTTCTTTAGAATTCCTCATTCCAGGATTTTGAACTTCCTGTTGATCTAAGACATTTTTTTCCTTAAGTTATTTGTGACCCTACATGAAAACATTGCTTATTTTTTGCATATGACCCACCATATGGTCGACTGTAATCAACTGCTGTATAATTCCGTTGTACTGGACTAGGATTAATGCTTGTCTGAATGATCAGATTTTCGAGTTATCCAATACGTTCAGGTAAAAATTTAGCAAAATAAAATATTTATTTATGAATATGCAGTTGGAAATATGTTAACCTGTGACAAAATGTGTGATTTGTGAACTTTTCTAAGCCTGCTTTGACATAATCCGTAAATTTTAACCCGAAATATTTTCAATATAATTTCACTGGCCTGAGTCCTTGAACCGTAAGTGTGCCCATACCAACCTGATCCGTTCTGTTTTTTGTTTAACTAATTAAGAGTTGCACTTTTTTTTTTTTTTTTTGGCTATCTAATAAGATGACCCCTCCTGTTTTGGAAAGGGTCTGTCGTTTTCATTCATCTAAGAAGGCATAGAATACTTGAGATGCTTGTGGAATCTACATAATTTTTGTGTCAAATTATACAGCTAATTAATGCTTAAATTTTAGTTTATAAGCCTAAAAATGCGATAATTCGATGCACGTCAATAAGACGGTCGCGACCGTTAAGGGGTTAAGTTCTTCTATGAAAACAGAGAGTAGGCTCGATTATTAAAATATAATACTGGTTGTATGTCTTATTACTTTAACTGGTGGGTTACAAGAAAATATACAATACCTTTCGCATCATGTAGTAAATATTCACTATGAATAGCATTTTCTTAATTCATGTCATTCATTAAAAATATCTTCTGAGGAATTATATTACTAAAATAACGGATAAGTAAATTTGTTATTTTTGTAAAAAGAAGCTTCTTGAATAATTTTGCCTTCATAGCATCGTTTTTGCCTTAAAAAGTTTTTCCCACACATTTTCGTCAAAAATATTTATTCGCCTTTTTCTTTCCCTACTGGACATACATATAAAAATGAAAAGAATGTATAGCGGAGAGTCGTCGAATTTGGACCTGTATCGTAACTTCAGTTCTATTAATTGTTTGGTCCGTAAAATGGGCAAAAATTATTGTAACAATGTAAAATGTGTTGTATAAAATGATTTCCTAGAGAAAGCGCTACTTGATTACAGCTAGAGAACAAGTGTTTAGATTTAGGTATCATCAATTAATTATTTTAACAAAAGAAAAAATGCCGTTGCGCTGTTTAGTAGGAAAATATGTTATTATATCCTCAGGTAGGAAATTTGTTTGTGTACAGTTTACTATAATGATTTTATTAAAATAGTTTTAAAATAAAATTAAGGGATTTTTTTTCGTCTAAAAGTTCTTTAGATTTGACCGCAACAATTTACCTAAATAGGACTGTTTAAATCTATGGGACTATTATATTGTGCTAGGATAATAGCGCAGAAAGCAGCTCTAATCACTAGTAGTCCTCATAAACTGGAAGCGGAAACAAGTAAAAAATAAACATAAATAAATAAAGAAAAGGAAAAAAAGAAGACACTAACCCTTTGCACTCTTATGTCGAATCAGATTCGACATTCTGAATGATGCATCTTTTACAAATTCTTGTTGGATAGAGCTTATTATAAAAAAAACCATATAATAGCAAAAACACACAGATTAATTTCTAGGAATTGAAACAAATTAATGACAATATTTTTCAGCTTCCTAAAGCGCTAAATCAATCCTTACACTCACAGGTGTACAATTATTCATCTTATTATCTTTCGGAGTGCAATGGGTTCAAGACATTAAAATTTGGCTCAACAAGAACAAAAGCTGAGGTTGCATAGTTTTGTATCTCATATGAAGACACAAAGGAAAAAGAACAACGGTTACAATACATAAAATGTGATACTTGGGTTCCTACATCGTACGCTGGTGTGAATTGGAGAATCTATTTTAGTTGTGCTAAAGAAATTGATGATCCAACTTAGGAAACCGTGTTCCTTAAATGAACCGATGACACATTTTTCGAAACTACTTTTTCTACTAGTGTATTTCATAAAAGTTAAATTACATTGTTCTGAAGATAAATAACCTACAAAAAATTCTACTACTCGTTTTTCGTAAAAATTACTACTCTATCACTGTGCATTATAAAAAAAAATGTTTAGGTGGTCCAAATTCGACAGTCCTTCCCTACAGCACCAATTAAAGATAATTTATTTTTAAAATTTTTATAAGAAGCTTAAATTAGTGTAATAACATTATAATTTTTGGTGAAATATTTTGAATCAAGGTGGTTTTTCTAATGTTTTATCCTGCTATTGCTCTAATTTTTCTTATTGATAAAACAGTTTCTTGGAATTCCAATTTTTTAAATGTCGTCATGAACTTTGGAACTAGAATATCATCTGAAACAAACAAAAAAAAAAAATGCATATAACTTAGTTTATGAATATAACCAGAATATTACTGCATAATTTTTAGGAAACACAATCCTTATTTAAGTTACTACGAACAAAGTAAGTTTTATTAAATTTATTGATAACTTTTTAACAATGGTAAACGGAAGGTATGATATAACGCATCATCTCTAAAATAGATATGTCAAAATTGTTAACTTTACACCGAACGAGGGAAAAACGGTTTAATCTTGTATTATGTTAAAAAAAAGTTTGCCAAGGGAGTCCCAGGTTGCAGTGAAATGCCAAAAAAGAAAGAAAGAAAAGTGGGTCATGGTACTCTTAAGGGGGCAAAGGAGGGGTTAGAAATTCGAAACGGTGTACTCCCATAGATGGCGGTATGAGCATAAAAATCCCTGTTTTTCGAAATTTTTAAGGCAATTTACTAGAGTATGTTCTTTTTCAAATAGCACTTTAAAAAAAAGTACGAAACATATTTTAAATATGCATAATTTTCCGCGTGATGTCAGACAAAAATATATTTTAATAAATTTTCAATAGAGATGACTTCATGAAATTTTTTTATGGTTTGAGTGAAATAATCCTTTTCAAAATTTTCTTTAACATTGTTTCATTTCGTTAATTGGTAACATTTAATTCAATTTAGTTTTCGCATTTCTCTTCGTAGAGAGTTAGAAGTACGTTGTTTTGTCCTGTTTTTATTTAAACATGTTAATTTGGTACATTTAATTGAATTTAGTTTTGGAATTTCTCTGTGCAGAGAGTTTGAAGTGCATTGTTATTTCCTTATTTAAGCATGTTAAATCAATTAACGAAAACACATTTTAAAAATATGTGATCATTTTAATCAAATTTTTTTAAAACAATCATATCAGAACATGAAATTTAGATTTTATTTGTGACTATTCTCGAAAGTTGGCAATATTTGCATACAATTTCTTTTAATTATATCTAAATGTCGTTTAATTTTCAGGTTGAAAGACTAGCTAAAATTTTATGCATTTTATTAAAATAATATATCTTATTAAATATTGCATTTAATGAAGGTATTTCTGTTTGGTTTCCTGCATTAAATGAAATTCTCCTTTTTAAATATTTAGCTATAATATTTCACTTTCTTTTACAGTAGACGGTATAAATGCTATATATTATTACAATAAATTTATATTTAAGTGTTGAGACGTGAAAATAATATCACATTCATTCTGTGTTCTACGTTGACTCAAAGAAAATGATTTTCTATCTTGTTTTGAGCTACAGTAGTTGCCGCTTGTAGTGATCACGGATATAACGATCAATCGGTTGTTTTGATCAAAATAGCGTGGAGCTTCTCTACCATATCTAAACACATAGAAAATCCGTCGGTTCTAGTGATCAACAATTTGCTTGTAGTGATAATTTTTGATGAGATGACGCCGTATATCATCGCAAATCCGCCGGTTCTAGTGATACAAAATTTGCTTGTAGTGATCATTTTTGATGAGATGACGCCATGTAACATCGCAAATCCGCCGGTTCTAGTGATCAAAATTTGCTTGTAGTGATCATTTTTGATGACGCCATATAACATCGAAAATCCGCCGGTTCTAGTGATCAACAATTTGCTTTTAGTGATCATTTTTGATGAGATGACGCCATATAACACGAGAACAATGACGATGAAGAGGGACCTGAAGAGAAAACATCATCAGCTCATGGAACTTTTCAAGTTCTTTAACCCTTTGTGGACAGATAACGTTTTAGAACCTTCAGATCAGGTTGTCGCACTTAATACGCCATTCCATTTTTCCAACTCAGTGCTTATTTAATTACATAAAACTTTATTTTTTATTGTGTTATAAGATTAGAGGTTTGAATGGATGGATAATATACACATTTGTGTCCGAATTTTAGCCGCTATCCTCTTCGTTAACTGAATTTTCTACACTTCAATCTCGAAATCGTAAACCGTGGCCCACGTTATACGTTCGTACCTGTCCGCAAAGGGTTAAGAAGATCACTCAAATACCGTCCTGAATCTTTTGATTATTCATCTGAACTATTTATCCATCGAATTCTTGAAAGGAAAAATAAAAACGTGTTACTCTCGAAAACTTTTTTAAGAAAGCTTAAAAAATTAAATGAACACGAATAAATGAAAAAAATAAAAACGAGTTACTCTCTAAAACTTTTTAAAGAAAGGTTAAAAATTAAATGCGCATGAATGTTTTTCAATTCTGTACTTGTATCGTTTTTCTTTTTCTATTTAAAATGAACGAGTACATACCAACATTGTGTGGTCTTTTTTTGTTGTTGTTGCTATTCTTATATTATTGCATATATATAATGCATTACTTTTAAAGCATTTCGGATGTAATGGCTTTGTCCCTAAGTGAACACTACAAGTGGCGCCCACTGTATATTGGGAACGATTGTTTTGAATCTAGTGGTGTTATAAAACGACCTACATGAGATAAAATTAGTGGCGTAGCTAAAGGGGGGCGGTCCGGCTAGGCAGTACTTAGAAGGGGGGGGCAAAGTCAGACGTGCAGGAATAAAATGTTTGACCAAGAAGAACACGATCAATCTTTGTGTGCTTACAAAAGGTGGTGTAATTAATTCATATTTTTCATGTCGTTGAATTACCGATATGTGGAAGAAAGACTGGTGTGGACATAGATTTCGCAACCAATCTTCAGAGATCGAAGGTGTTAAAGACGAATTACGTTGTTATTAAAATGTTTTTATTTTGAGATTTATGTCTTATGTAATTCGTAAAGGAAGGGCGGTATGTTGCAAGTTCATTCCGAGCGGCAAAAGTTGCAGCTACACTACTGGCTAAAATCAAAATTTACGGCAATAGCTTTCGAAGTTCGTAAGTACAAATTTCTCTGTTGAGTCTGGGGTTAATACAAAGGCTAATTAATTAAACTAATATATTGTCTGTAAACAGGGATGATAAATTAGTTTTGAGAAAGTTAAATCATTTGCAAATTGCTATTAAAGTTGTGGACAGTATATATATTTTTAATTAACTCTATCATTCTGTTTCTTTTGTTAAATCAAGTATTCAAGAATTTTGTAAAATTGAAAAAAGTAACTTCTTATCTCGCTTAACCTTTTACGGACAGGTAACTTTTTAGAACACTCAGATCAGGTTGGTGCACTTTATACGCCATCCCATTTTTTCTAACACTGTGCTTTTTAATTATATAAAGCTTTATTCTTCGTAGTGTAATAAGATCAGGGGTTTGATTGAATGGATAATATTCACATTTGTGTCATAATTTTAGCCTCTATCCTCTTCGTTAACTGGATTTCCTACACTCAATCTCGAGATCCGTGAACTGTGGCGCACATTATACACCGTACCAGTCCGCAAAGGGTTAAAGAAGAAATTCGACCAAAAATAAATTTATAGCGTGGTTTTTAGGTACTAAAATCATGATTTGCTGATGTTACGATTATGATCCATCTTTCTATACATGTTCCTCTTTGATTACAAATTCTCGGATCGGTACAATTTCCATCTCGTGTATTGTAACAGAATTTAAAACTGGTAAAACAGCTTATAAAATATTTTAAAAGATGACCTAAAATTTTATTATCAATCGTTTAATGATGATCTGGCTTCCTTGCACTAGCAGATAGTAATGTTAAAAGCTCCATTTTTTTCTATTTAACGAATGAAACAAATCAAAATTGTAATCTTTTTTAATGAAAATATATAACAAGGGCAGTGGAAGAAAAATACTGATTTTTAACTTTTGTTTATTTTGAAGTTTTATTAAAATCTAACTTTTGACAATTTGTTAAACGATACCGATACATAACTTTCATAAAAATATTTTAAAACATAAACTAAAATTATAATACCAATTATTTATAAAGGTCTTAAATTTCCCGTATTTGCAGAATAATAATGTTTAACGCTAGATTTATTCCAATCAGCGAATGAAGCAAATCAAGATTCTAATTTGTTCTTACTGAAATAATAAAGTAGGAAGAACTTTTAGTAACTCTAGAATTTGAGTGTATTACCAAAGAATGCATCTATCGTCTTTTTGGTTATAATGGGGATTTTTGATTTTATATCTGCGCTTCAATTTTCAGTGGGCCGCGGTTTTCTGCTGGTTATGTTTCGACTTTGAGACCGGAGGGTTTTTGGTTCGAAACCATAAGAATCGCCTTATATGTGCGTCTGGTGCACGTTAAGGTATCCGACTGTGTTCGGAGACATTTTTTTGGAAAATAACTTATATATATATATTTTAAGGTTATCTTTCAACTGCATATGTTTTAAAACTATGAAAATATTGTAAAATTAGGCTTTCAAAATAATATTTTTTTAAAAAATCTGAGAAATTTGAAGAAAAATGACTAAAATATTTGCCTTACGCTAACAGCCATAGACAAAATCATATTCTAAATATACATAAATCCTTGTAAGAGTACATTTTTATGACGTTATCTGTGTTATGCTCTAAAATATTTCTTGTACTTCAAAATAGTTTTGATATATAGTTGAACATAATTATTAAACTGGTAATTTTCATAAAAAATGCTTTTTATATTTAAGCACTTAAAAATAATACTTGATTTTAAAATTGTCCTTAGTTTTTAGAGGAAAACATCAAACATATTACAGAAAACAATCTCAGAAAATTTCATATCAATACTTGAATAACTTTTTGAGAAATCATTGTTACGGACGACAGTTTTCCTCAAAAATATCATTTCTCAGAAAACGCATTTAAAGTTTTCATGCAACATAAAATAATGCTTACAGTTCGGTAATAAAACAGCTGTAACTCCATTTGTAATTCACGTAGAGTAATAAGTGAGACAGTTTTAGAAAGCTGATGAAACAGGCTACAAAATTAAGTCTTAAAAATTTTTTTGATAATTTCACCAAAAACGACGATTTTAAACCAGTCGGATACCTTAAATCTAATGTCGAGGGTCAAACATCCGCCCACTGGTGTGGTGCGGAAGTATGGAGGGGCGTGGAGAGGCTCAGGTTTAATCCTCGTCATCTGCCTATGGTTATTATAAGACATTAAGGTTATTACTAGACAAACAAGCTTTGACTTGCAGTAGTGGTTTCGTCTGCGGTTTGCTAGCCAGTATTTTGCCAGATTGTGCCAACGTCATAATTAAATTTGTATTTATCTAAATTAAATAAAGTTTGTATACTTAGGTGCGGACAAATATTAAAATGTTTGTGAATGTGGATCTAGTAACGATAGTTTAAGTAGTAGTACAATAAACCCTTGCCTTGAGAGGATTTGCAGAATGCAATTTTGCACATACGCGATATCTTAATTGTTCCTATTTAGTTTGTCCAATGCTAGAATTTCATTCATACGCGGTTGAAAATGAAGCGAAAGAAATAATTCTGTTTGTAAAAATTATCTGACGACAAAGGATTTTCAGATATAGGTAAAAGAGACGTCAAGGAATTGTCATGAATGACGATGGAGAAATGAATAATTGGGTGATCTTGTAATAGCACCAGTTGAAAATGAAAGCAGCGATGGTTAAGAAGTGAAAGCGCCTTTAAATTACAAGAAATTAAACGAATTGTTGAAAAAAATCCACAGGAATTTTCTGATTTTGGAATAGAGGTTGACCCAATTGAAGAAAGAAGCGGACTCTTTATAAGAAGCATTTTTTCTCTTTTAAACTCAATAATGTTTAGTTTTATTTAAATTATACAAACTTTCTTAATTTGATTTATATATGTTTTCCCATAGAAAAATAATTTTGAGGAACTCGATTTTGCCTCGCGCATTAATAATTGTACTTGTAAAATAACAGGATAACATCCAATAATTAATCGCACATAAAATAATAGAGTGAAATTTGAAGTTTTTCCGCTAAGTTTTCAGTATCCGAATCTTTGGATACGTTGCACTCTTTCAACTGATAGGCAAAATTATATATGCCCTATTATTATTTCAATCGGCATATCGCTAACTCACCTTATGATTTTATGTGTATCACAAGATGTTTTCATATCAAAGATTTGTTGAGGAAAGCACTGTAAGTGATTGTATGCGCTATTCATTATTGTAAATCAAAGTACAAAGATGTCAAACAACTTTGAAATCTCTATCATTTTATATGAACATCGCTTATTTGGCAAATGAATGAATTTTTAAAAGAAATCACGATTATTTTATTCTCGATTAATTATTGTAAGTCAAAGTGTAGAGATGTTGAGTAACTTTAAAAACCCTATTATCTTATACATACAACCGTGTATTTGGCAATTAAATTAAGTCACATTTTCCTTGGCAAGTATACTACAATAGTAAAATTGAACCTGCTGTTGCTAGGAGGACGAAGCAACTTGATAATAAAGTCTCGCCAAATCAATTTTCACTTATTTCTTTTAAACACGTTAATTGCCACGTGAATCAAATACGATTCATACCTACTATCTAATCAATTACTCCTTCTCTACTGTAGTTATGATACAGCAGAGAAAGAGTCATCTAATTGGATATGTTTCCTGCAGTTTGAAATCCGGCATTCTATAAAATACCTCGGCATTTTATAAAATGTCGAAAACTGCCCGACAATGTATGAAATGATTAACATTTCACATATTTCCTAGGCGTTCTATATAATGCCAAATGAAAAACCGGCAAAGTATGAAATATATCATCTATTCGTTTTTTTAAGAAATAAAATTAAGTGCAATTCAAAATAAAATTATTTCTCTTCTTGATGCAACAAGTAGGTTCATGTTTCATTTTGTTTTGTCATAAGAAAGGCGTAGATTTTGTTTTGTACGACTTTCATTTTTCTTTCCGTATTTTGAATAAAAGTTTTTTAATGGCACGTCTTTTAAATAATGGTATTATCATGACCTTTTTTTCATACTTTGCCTAAATAACATCTGTCATTTCATAGAATGTCTAGGTATTATATACAATGCCTAGGGAAAGTATGTAATAATTCTCATATTTCATACTTTGCCTAAAAACGCCTGGCATTCTATAAAATGCCTAGGTATTCTATAGAATGCCGGCGTTTCATACATTGCCGGTAGCAGATAGATGGTTCGAACTAACGTATTAACATACACATAATTTCTTTTAAATTCGTCCATTGTTAGACAAATTCAGCATCAACAAGTCTTCAAAATGTATTTTACAACTTCAAAAACCCTACCATTTTATACATACACTATATTAGATAATTGAAATAGTTCTCAATTTCCTAAGAAAGCATACTACAATCGTAAAATTAAGCCTTCAGTTGCCAGGAGGAGGAGGCAACTTTGTAACAAAGCCTCGCCAAATCAATTTTCACTTATTCCCTTTTAACATACACGTCATTGCCTAAAGTTCGTGCATTGTTAGACAAATTCAGCATCAACAAGTCCGCAAAATGTATTATATATACAGCAAAATGAAATGAAATAGAACAAAATAAAGGCGAGGCACTTCGCGTTAAATGAATGCATTATTTATGACATCACTAGAATTCGATTTCAGAGTTGAAAAATAACAAAAAAGGTAAAAATTATTTGCATTTTGATTGCTTGAACACGTGTGTCTTTGAGACGGTCTCTGCTTCTCATGCAAAAATATGTCTTTTTCTTCCCTTTCACCTGCCCACCCCCTTACATTCCATCTAGAAACGCAGTTGATTCGTATCAAAACTCTATCTGTAGAAAGAGGAATTCGAAGTTAGGTTTTGATTATGTTGATAGGTTAGATTTTGGTTATGGAGGAATAGGTTAGATTTTTGATTATGCGACTCGATGGATTTTTCTGTTGGATAAATGAAACTTGGGAGATAAAACGACTTCGCATCATTTGATGAGAATTCGCATTATCATAAAATGTAGAAGTATTTGAGTGAAGAGAGACGCAGAAAATGATATACTGTGATGGGAAATTTTAAGAATGTAGCTTTATTTCACCTTTTCAATGAAAAGATTAGTTATCATGGGGGTGGCCCACTTTTAATTTTACCGATTAACTTTTTAATTAATTCTTCATTAAATTTAATTAAACGGATATCCTTGTTTATTCATCTAAAATAAAGCAAATAACTTTTTGTTTAGATCATTGTCATTTTGTGCGCGTGCGATACTATAATTAATGCTGTTCCACTGTAATTTATGATCTCCATAAAATCCACCAAATTTCTCAGTGTATGTTGCCGTCAGTTTTTAATAACAAGCTTTAGAATTTCTTGGTTTGATTTTAGTTGGATGCAATAGGTTGGATTTTTGATTATGTGAATCCATGTTTTTTTTCATTTGGTTTAATGAAAATTAGGAGATACAACGACTAATATAATTTAATGAAAATTAGCATTATTATTAAATGGAAAAGTGTTTGAGTGAACCGATACGTTAGAAAAATGATGAAATTTGAGGGAGAATTTTAAGGATGCAGCTTTGATTCATCTGTTTTAGCAGAATATTTAATATCATTGGAATGGTCTTAAATATCATTCGAATGGTTTTTATAATGCAGAACAGTCTTCTAAATTCCTCTTTATTTATTTCAATTAAATGAATGTGCTTGTTCATTCTTCTAAAGCGTTCCGATCAGCATTTTGCTTAGATTATTTTAATTTTATTTATGTACGTTATTATAATTTATATTGTCATCTGTAATTTATAATTCATACGAAATTCTCCAGGTGTTTGAATTTGCTCGCAGTGTCACCAGTTTTTAATCCTGATATTTGAGTATTAGAAATAAAAGACAAGTTATATTTTAATTTTGGTGGTTTAGTTTGGGTTTTTCGTTATTGAATGGATGCAATTTTTTGTTGGATTAATGAAAAACATGAGATATACCTCCTTCTTCTTTGATAAGAATTCGCATTATGATTGAGTATAGAATGTTTGAGTGAATAGATGTTTTAGAAAGGGAAATTCTTTGACGAGAAATTCTAAGAAAATAGCTTTTTTTTTTAATAAGAAAATTCATTATTTTAGGATGAAAAAGTTAACCATTATCAAGAGGAAATTAACCAATCATTCTTTATCCATTTCAATTGCATATCCGCACCTATTAAAGCACACAAAACAATACTGTTAGCATTACAAGCCAAGGTCATTATAAGGGGAAATATTTTTAAAATTGAAAATCACCCGTCTTGGTATGATGGGTGTAAATTACCTCTTCATTCGAAAGATTTCCCGTCAAATTTGACGTGTTTAAATAGATATATGCGAGAGAAATGTTTAACATTGATTGAAAACAAATAAAATAAACATATGTTTTATGACAGGAATTATTTTTTTATTTACATATTTCTTTATTCAAAAAACCTTTTGGTTAACAACATTCCATGTGAAGTATTTTTCGTTGTTTAACAATTTTCCTTGTACTTCAGATGTCTAATCAAAGCAAAGCACTTCTCTGCTTGCCAATCATTGCCAAAAAATATTATCAAATTATATCAATACGATTGCAATAAATAATCAGATGCATCGTGGCGTCCGAACTATATAATGTGCATGATATACCACTGACGTGATTTACTACTTTCTATTAAAAAAACGGAAATTAATTTGAAATATATGATTAATATAATTTAAAATTTCTCGGGAACTATTGATAATAGCGAGATAAATTTTATATCAATCGATGGAAAATTTTATTTCACTATTTTAGAGCTAATAAATTTGAAATTAGAACGACAATTACTTTTTAAAATTTAAAATTACTGAAATTTAGGTGCTCTAACAATGAAATAATGCTGTTTAACGTCTTGCAGTGCTATGGCCCGAATTTTATTATTGGTGACGTCAGAGCGTTACCGGATCAGTGAGAGACATGCCTGGGCTATTATATTCGTGATTTCAGCAGTACAGATCTTAGAAAGTTACTTGAATTTAATGTACTAATTTCTTTTAAAAGAAATATGCACTGGAAACTTAACTACTAAACTTCACAATTCAGATTGAGTCATACAATTTTAAAATTCCTGTTTATCAAGTATAAGAAAATCTGAAAACCCATTTTAGAATGCCACCCTAAACTTTCATATTTATGTGGCAAAAAAAGGAAGTCACAGCATGTCGTTGCATTTTATTGCAACTAAAAACAGTGATCCGGTTGCATCTAAAACACATCTTATTACTACTCATCAATGACTTAGCCAATAGTGAGTAGCAACTTGTGTTTCGTTTAATTTACTGTCTTGTTGGTTTTGTAAGCAATTTAATCAATATAAGTTGATTAAAGCATATTAATGCAATTCAAAATATTTTGTCAGATAAAAATAAAATAATTAGCGATGGAGCAGCAAATCGCATTTTTTTCCTCCAATGTCATAGGAGTAGGAATCGTAGGAAATCTTTAATTTTGCAACACATATTTCTGCCTTTTTTTTTCGTTACAAAATAGCAGTATTTGAAACTTTGTTTTAAATTAACTTTTAAAAATAAATATTTTCCTGGACACAGAATTTCTACATAAATTTGATTTTTAATATTCATGTTGAAAATCATTTTAAAATGACGATAAGACGAATACTTCCTTTTCAAACATCTAAAACGTCTGCTTTTTACTGCCAAGTTTTCAATTTTATAACATATCAGTGTTAATAACTATGCTTTAATTTAGCTTTTTAAAACAAGCAAACATTTTACTAAAAAATAAATCGTCGCTTAAAAAGCAACCCACCTATTTCAATTTTTTGAAATTTCTAAGAGAAAGATTCAAATGAAGTTTTCGCAGTCAGTAACGAATATTTCTAAATTTTTTCTACGTCTGGTTGGAACATGCGGTTTCATGTTAATAACAGATGTTAAAAAACTTCAGATATATTCGTTATTGACTGCGGAAAATTCATTTGAATCTTCCTCTTTAAAATTTGAAAAAAATTGAGATAGGTGATGCCTCTTGTTAAGCGACGAAATAATTCTTCATTATTTTAGAATTCACACAGAAAAATTATTTTAAGAGCAGAATGACCCGAATTCTGTGATTCTTCAGATGTTTCAAAAAACATCTGAAACGTCTACTTTTGAATGCCGTCCCCAATACTTCAAGTTAAGCATTAATTTCTTATTTCTTTAGAACATTAATATAAATTGAAATCAAAGTAAAATGCAAAAACCGGGGCATTTGTGACCGTATTAAAAATGTATTCTTGAATAGGGAAATATACTGTTTTCGATGACATATTGCTATTTGTATGACATATTAAAGAATTAATTTTATTTCTGTCTTCAGAATTTTCATTTTTATCTGTCTGACATCTACCTACTCCTAATAATATACTTAATACTTGGGTTACTGAAATCATTGAATATGGACACTCTAATTTCAATTACTTTCATATTGCTCCATGTGGTTTAAATATTTCATGATGCTTTTAATATCGGTACCCTGCAATAACAAGTCGTTAACGTCAATAACTTCGATGCACACAAAAATAAAAACAAACACCGTGAAATATGTGATTTTAATGACCGAAACCTATAATAGTGCTTACCACATCAAAACCTACTTGACGTCACCGTCAATAATAACAATCATCCTACAAATTACCCCTGATATATGGCACCAGAAATAAGAAGTGGAGGGGTGGAGAAAGGGGCAGGCCTCTTCCATAGCAGACGATCTAGTTATTAACGTCAAGACCACCCCAAATAATCGATGAGGTCTATCAGGTGTTTATAAATATCTAAGCAAGCCCACGTCTCTACCCTAAGTAAATAGGATAATGCATTCGCCATCAGGAATAAGGCTCGGGACCAAACATATTGTACGGCATTAGCAAACAGTCTGTCTGATGCCATTGACGCAGTAAAATAATATGATGGCGTAAGAGATCATTTGTCAGTGAAATATATAAATCAAGTGGAAATTCGACATCTCTCCGACTGCAGTATAAGGCAGGTGTTTCTATTTATGGATGTTGAAATGAATGGGTGGACCTGGCCTGCTTGGGAATTTAGAGGACGTGAGTTATGAAGGGATTCGATGCATCAAAGATTTGATATTTTGTTTCCAAGTATCACATCTGTTGCGAAAAGAAAATTCTTGAGATTTGCTAAAGACATTTATGCATATTTGTAGATGCAATTAAATAAAACTTAATAGAACTTTCATACTACATGAAATAACTAATTAAAATATCTTAAAATAATATGAAAGTTTTAGACTGTACACAAATAATTACCTATAATTGTAAGTAGTTATCATATTTGTTCCCAAGTATCACATTTGTTGCGAAAAAAAATTATTGGATTTTGTTAAAAACATTTCTTCACCGAGCATATTTACAGATATGACTAATGAAAATTAATCAAACTGACTATACTAAATGAAATGACTTAAACACTTTTTTTATTTTACACTTTTGCTTAGATGTTCAGTCGTAAATCCTTTCTTCAACTTTTTAACTTGGAAGAAATATAATTTGACTTTTTACTGAATTTTGCACCATATATCTTGGCATAGCATGGTCAATTCTGGCTCTTGCACCATAAAAATCCAAACTCCAATTCCATAACTTAAATTAATTAAAGTAATTTAAATGACTCCCATTTTAAATAATGAAATGAATTTCTGGTAAAAGGTGTTATAAAATAATTTCCAGCTTGTTCTTAAATAATTACGTATGACCTTACGTTGTTTCCAAGTTTCAGATCTGTTGCGAAAAGAAAATTTTTGGAATTTGTTCAAAACATTTCGGCAATGCATATTTGCAGATCCGACTCATAAAATTTAATCAAACTCACCATATTAAATTAGCTAATTTAAATTAATTAAACTATCTTAAAATAATGTAAATAACTCCCATATTTTAAATGATGAAATAGATTTCTGGTAAATGGTTATAAAATAGTTTTCAGTCTGTACGTAAATAATTATGTATAACTGTATTTGATATTTTGTTTGCAAGTGTCACATCTGTTGCGAAAAGAGAATTCTTGAGAGTTACGAAATTTATGTATAGACACAGACAATTGCGACTAAGGAAACTTAATCAAACTCACCATACTACATGAAATGAGTTTCTGGCAAGTAATGAAATGAATTTCTGGTTAAATGGCTGGACAGTTCATTGCAAGAGACGAACAACTGAATCATAGGTGAATGCCATAACCTATGTATGTTATGGCATTCATGTGTTATTTTGCAGCATTCATGTGTTATTTTACTGCATTCATGTGTTATTTTACAGCATTCGTGTGTTATTTTACAGCATTCGTGTGTTATTTTACTGCATTCATGTGTTATTTTACAGCATTCGTGTGTTATTTTACAGCATTCATATATTATTTTACACGCCTTAATATATTTATATTACTCGCCCTCATTGCAATCGAATTCATTTGAATTTAAACTTTTTTTCAGAATATGATTTTATTACACGGAATCTCAAAAAGTAACTAGTTCTGTAACTCAATTGTGTTCAAATTTATAAACTACTTTTCAATATATTAAGAACTTATTTAGGACTATTTAATTGGCCTTAAAAACATCGTAGCTTTCGCGTACTGTCAAGCTCAGTTTTATCTTATTTTTCACTACCTAGGAGAATCCACCCAACTATTAAGTTTTAAATCTTACTGTAACTCTCCGGGAAGTGAACCATTTACTGTATTTCAGAAAAAAAAGATTTCAGTGGTTTCGTAAACTTTTTAAACACCAATACAATAATTAAACAAAGTACTTTCACTTATGATTTCACAACACACTCACATTTTTATAGCTCTGCAACCAAATAACATAAGAGAGTTGGTTTCAGTTTCATTTAACAGATAAAGGAGTACATTGAAGATTGAAAAAATAATTTTAGAATTTGGAATTACGGTTTAGTCACAGTCGAGCTTCAAAGTTGGTGAAAATCACGAAGAATTTTGATGACGTCACAGCGTGCGCGCGCATCGGTCGCTGTTACGTTACGCGGTATATTAACTGGATTTTAACAGATTAATATTAATTCATTTCAGATTAGTTAATTCATTCAGATTAATTCATTTAACAGAGAAACGTCAAAGTCACATAGAGCTACTTTAGTCACAGAAAGTCACAGTTGAGTAATCGATTAATTAACTGTCCTTAATTAATTATTATTAACAATTGTTGATTTAATTGAGCTGTCCTTTCCATCGATTTAATTGAGTTGAGTTGGTTTTAGTTTCATTTAACAGAGAAGTGTTATAGAATATAGGTCATAGGTCAAAGTCACATAGAACTACTTTAGTCACATAGAACAACTTTAGTCACAGAAAGTCGCAATTGAGTAAGGTAAGTAAGTCTACGCCCCTCAATCCCAGCGGTCGTTTCGCAGAGACAGCCTCCCGTCGAATTTTTTTTCTACGGATTCTGCATTTTTAATAGAATTAATTTTGCCCCATTGCTGAAAGGGTTTATTTAAAGTTGTATATGAAAGGGGTTTCGAATAGCTATCTAGGCTAGGTATTCTGCGCTGAATCAGTATTCTTTAAAACTAAATCTGAACAAATATTCCTATTTCCAATACAGCATCATACGAAAGAAAATACCACAATTGTTTGTGTATTTAATCACTTACTATTGTTTTATTTCTATTCTCAATAAAGATGGAATACAAATATAAATTCATGATTAATTTTCATGATATTTTTTCCTTGTGCATTAATTGATATGTCACGTAATCTGTAAACTATTTTATAGAAAAATTCTTACAGTGGCAGATACTCTGAAATTTAAAACAGTCGACTTATGGTATGCATTTATTTACACGTTTAGTGCTTTCGTGTAATAAATAAAAAATTAATTCTCATTACCAAAATTCATCCATACAATGTTTTACTGACACATAAAATAAATCATACGTGTGTTCCCATAACGGCTATGAAAAGGCTTGGGAATAGTATTTATTAACTACCATAGCATTGAAGGATTAACTTTAATACATACTTTTATCTTTAGTTCCTACTGTCTGACTAGTAATTATATCTATTGTATATGTTATAAATATATCACTGCTATATATATCAACCTTAGATGAATAGAGTAGTGACTTAACTTTTTTCATAGCGGTAGACAGGTTAGACGTGGCAAAGACTGACAATTTAACCCCTTGGGTACATTGGATGGCTGACATCACGCATTTAATTTCCTTAATTTGAATAAGACTAATTGAACTCGTCATTCAAATTCAGACATTTTCTATTGTTTTTACGCACTCTTTCCATGCACTAACAAATTAAATCTTTTACTGGTGGAAAATTTTTAATGCATTGATATCCAAATGGTGAGTAATATAAAATAAGGCTATCAAGAAAATGAATATATGTAGACGTTTGTAATCTTTCTTCTTTCTCAAGTATTAAAATTGAATTGATATTGCAACCAAATCGGATATATTTCCTGCTACATGTTTGTTTATGTGATGATGCAATAAATGCTTCCGCAAATACTATTAACTTATCAGGATTATTCTGCATAAAAATGAACTATATGGAATACCATTATATTTACAAATGCGCGAAAGAAAAAGGAATAGGAAGAATTTAAAACTTAACTCCTTAATTGGTTTGCCCTTAAACCGTACGTGCATCGAATTATCGCAATTGTAGACTTATAAACTAAAAGCCATTCACAAGCGTTATAATTCGGTACAAAAATTACGTGGAATTCATAAGCATTTCATCTGTCCTTTTGGTTCACAAGTCAGCTAAAATGACAGCGCATTCGCATAATAGAAAGTGTCATCTAGTTAGATAGCTGAGAAAACAAACCAGGTAAAGGGTAGAGAAAACAAGTTGTTCATGATGGAGACACAAATAATAAACTCATCTTAACCTGCCACCTGTGTCATTAAATTATCTAAGTCCAAACAACTGTGCCTTTTTAATCTAGTAAAAGGTTTATTTTTTATTATTCAGCCTCTGTGACGAAATATTCCCTCATTCCTGGTGCAAATGCATCAAAAAGCAGCATCGGGGCATCATCATTCGACCTTGACGTATATATGTTACAATCAGTGTGATTAATCTGTTATTATTAATATTAACCGGGATTTTTTGCGGTTAGTATTAATAATAACCGATTAATCACATTGACCGTGACATATATACAGCATACCCAGAAAACAGGCTAATGGGGAAGAAATGTTGATGCTTAATGGAGTCAATTCATATGATGCCACAAACACAAGACAAAAGTAACTGCGTATGGCATCTAACATCGAATTATACAGTGACTTAAGATTTTTCTCCTTAAAACTGCACAATGGTTGCAAATTTGACATGTATCATATGAACTCAATTAAAGAAGTATCAATAAATACCTTTCTGTTATTCTAAAATTTAAGATATATTTTGTAAAACGACAAAATTGTCAATAATTTCCGTCGGAAATGAGTTGCATTTGTATTAAAAATTGATTTGCTTTAGAAATTTACTTTGCATGAATTTATTGAAGAATCTACTGAAAGCACTGATTCGAAATCCACACTTGCACTTATAAGGAGTTCGGATTACGTAATTCATATTTTGGCCTCATGTTTTAGACGGTCATAGAGAGCTGGGAAAGTTAAAAGATAAATTTCAATAAAAACACTTTAGAGTTATGTAAAATATGTAGTTATGGGTTTCATAATCTTGGAGATGCGAGTGTCACAAATTTTCTTTCATTCTTTTAACCATAGAATGGAAACGTCACGGCTAGGACTCTTCATTAGAAAACTGGAATCAGTTCTGATCTAAAGATTAGTTCATATTGAAAGTGTTGTCGTATTTATGAACACAGAAACCAAACATGAACAATTTTTATTTAATAAAATGCAAACTATCATTTCATAAATCATAAATTCAGATAAAATGTGAATTACGATAATAATTGCCATCTTTTGCAAGCTAAAGCGGGAAGAATATCAAGGAATAAATGTCAAACGTAACACTCCTGTTTGACTTCTGTATTATTTCAACCAATTTGTTAGCAAGAAATTCTGCAGACGACTAGGAGGAGCCCAAGGTTCTTGGGTTTAGTTTGACTTACACGCGGTGTTAATTTGCCTCGTAAGGGTTTAAATCTTTTCTATCAGACTCTAAACGAACAATCGTGATCCTCAACTATAGATAGCATAGTTAGGAGAAAGGGGATTTCCACGACCATACAAAGGCAAAATAGAGGAGAGTCATTATGACTGCATTTCCATTCCAGGATTAAAAATGCATACTTTTAAATAAATATGAGTGAAAAAATTTTTTCATGGACATTTTTTTACAATTATTAATATATTGCTTTAAGATTACAAGAATACTGAAGAATGACTTTATTGAAATAAATATATGCCATTTTATTTCCAACGTGATAGTGTGAATAATAACTCAAATTGTGTTAAAGATTTCTGTATGAAAAGCTATTCCAAATAACCACCATATTACTCATTTGCCTCCCAATCCAATATTCCCACATAATAGAAAATGATCTTAAAAATCAAGTTACTTTCATTCCACGTACGTGTAAAATATGTCCCATAATACCGACATACATAATAAACCAAAATGGCGCAGAACTTTTTCCAGTGTCTTCCAAATCCATCATTCCTACTCATAAAGTTTTTGCTCCGCGGCATCACGTGATTCCAGCACCTGTCAGAACTTTTAAAATGAAAATGAATTTATGAACTTTCAAAACCAAAGCCAGTCCTGGCGGCCTTATTCCTTAATAGCCTTAAATAAGACGAATAGATGCAAGAGGAAGAACTTCAGTCAGTTCCATTTCGGGATCGTAGTTTACAAACGGCGCATAAATCACGTTTTATGCATTCGCTTCTCAACAGGACTTGATGGATGCATCAAACCTCCATGCTCCAATCATGATGCACCGGCATTCAGGCGCAACCATTTAGGAATCAATGAATTGCTATGAGCTCAACACCTCATTCGTCAAGTTTCGACGAAGACTTTTCGATAAACTGTTGCCACATCGGCGGCGGTGGAGTGTTGCCATCTGGAAAAGAAGTAAAACAAAACGAAAAAGTTCTAAAGAGAAAGAGAGAGAGAGAAGTTGGATGAAAATTGTTTTTTGGAAGAATAAATAGCTCATTGTTTGGAACTGCGTTTTAATTGAATTTGAAGAGAGCCTACTTTTGTTATAGCAAACCTTTGTTTAGAATAAACTCGGATAATTGCAATACTTGATGCGGTTATCATTGAAATATCCAAGAATGATTTTTAAAAAATGCTTAAAGGCTGTCAGTGTATAGATTTGTTTAGAAATTATCAAGACAACCTACTTTTGTGAGAGAAAGTCTTTGTTTAGAGATAGCACAGAAAACTGCAACCCTTGATGCTACTATCCATAAAAGAATTTTTTAAAAATGGGTATAAAAATAATGTTTCTTATAACATTTGTTTGACATGAGGTCTTTTTTTATATATTTGCCCACGCCGGCACAGCCTACCCAGAGGGTATAAGGCACACGTGATGTCTTGTTTGGAAGTATAATTGCAAGTTATTTGGAAATACGTTTTAATTGAATTCGAAGAGTACTTTTACCATAGCAAACCTTTGTTTAGAAACGCGGATAACTGCAGTACTTGATGTTGTTATCCTTGAGGCATTCATCAATGATTTTTTTAAAAAAATTTTAAAGGTTATCACCGTTTCTTACAGCGTTTGCTTTATATAATACCTAGTTTGCTTCAGTAGAATAATAACTCGTTATTTGGAACTACGTTTTAATCGATTAGAACACGCAGAACCTTATTTCATGCGGGCAAGCTTTTGTTACGAATTAACTTGAATAACAGCAAAACTTAATGTCATTATCTATGAAGCATCCACAAATGAATTTTATATTTGGTTTAAAAATTATAAATGTTTTTATAATATTTGTTTGATAAGATACCTTGCTCGTTTCTTCGAAGGAGCTAGCTCGTTGTTTGGAAGTATGTTTTAGTTGAATTAGAAGATAATTTATTTTAATGGGGGTAAGTTTTAGTTTAGTAAAGGGTTTTTAGAAAGGGTTTCTGTAAAAGTTCGATACAACTTCAAAATTGGAAAATAAATATGAGTTTGAAGTATTAATCAATGATTATTTAAATGTCTTTCTTCAACAATATTATTCAAAGCATTATGGTGAAATATTTCTACATAAGACGATTTTTTTAAAACTATTTTTGCTTACAGTTATAAAGGAATCTGATAGAAAAGAAAAATTGAAAAAAAATTATGAAAGTTTCGTTTTAAGTTATCCCATCTAAGGTCTCGAACCATAGTTTTAGAGCCATTCACTTAGAATGTTAAGATAACAACAATTCTTAATCCAGTTATCTAGCTGGTATTATCACAATAAAAATCCCAGATGATGTACTCATTTGTTTAAAAGAAAATCGTGTTTCATTGAACGTTTACTTGCATTTGATGTAATAACTTTTGGTGCTTGGAAAAAAAATTCTCGACACACTTCATAAACTTTTGATTTTGATTCTTTCTTCTTATTAGAATTGTTTTGGGAGAATTAATTACTTTTTAAACATAGATTTGATAAAAGTTTTAATCATGATTCACTCATTCAGACTCAGTTATTTAGGAATCAATTAAAACCCTCATTCATCAAGTTTCAACGAAGATTTTTCGATAAACTCTTGTCATTAGTGGCCCATGGGCTGTTTTCATATAGCAAAAAATAAAATAAGACAGTAAAGACTGCTAAAGATAAGTTCCTTGAAAATAGTTTATTGGAGAAATAATAGCTTGAAAATTAACTTTAATTTCTTTTGAAGATAATCTATCTGTTATCTGAAAGCTAATATTTCCTTAGAATAAGTCTTTACCACTTGCGTCCCATTTGTGGGTTACAAATGCTTGAGTACCAAATATATGTATTTATTTAAAAATCCATGTAACGTATCGCAGCTATGTAGTACATACAAAAAATTGACCACGCATTTATATCATAAAACATTTATTTGCATATATGGATAATTGTTACCATAGCCGTTTGCAACGAGGTCCCATGCAGGGTAATCAATTGGAAAAACGTACAAGCAATCACATTCAAAAGTTTATTAAGTTTTATTGTTTTTCATCCTGGCTAAGTTGAAGAACACAATACTTCTTTCTTTTTTCCCCCTCTAATCCACAGATTTTGTCTGAGAAGGATAATTAACACGTGTTTAATCGGGGAAGGTAAATAACCTCCACAGGTGTGAAGAAAGGTAAAAATATATTGGCACCTGTTCTGTTATCTAAACATAGCAATACCTCATATATATATTCATGGCTCACTAGCGTGTGATTCCAAGAACACTGTCGCTCTGATATTACACTGAAGAATAAAATAGATAAATGGAGTGTTAATTAACAATAAACAATAAATAAATTGGCTAAAATATCTTCGTTCGATAAATTTTAAATGAATGTTTGAAATCAAGATTGTTTTCTTAATTTTTTTCTTTACTGATATTGAAAAACCTAAAACACACACATTGTCAATGTTTTCTGAACCCTAAAATTCATTTACTTGATCCTTTTTCGGGTTGAAACACGTAGATTAAGAACCTCTGCAGAATAAATTCGAACAATTTCAGTTTTTGATACAGTGGCTTACAAGATGCACTTATTATATTTATTATTGGATTACTTAAACGCTTGGAGCAGTTACTAACCAATAATCGTCTGCACGATCGATGAATGTATTTGTTAATTTATTTTTTAACCACTTAGATCCCAAATTAATTTACCAGAAACTTTTTAATTTTATTTTTCCACCGTTAGATAAATTTTGGTACCCCAGGAAAGAGGAACGTTATTTTAAGTAATTAAAATGATTAATTAAATTAATAATTATAAAGATTTAATTTCCGCTTACGTCTTCCATCTGCTGCTTGCTCTCGGAACTATACATTCTTCATGTTCTTGTGAATATCGTCTAAAAAATAGCCATATTACGAAGATATAAGCGTGATTAAAGTGGTACTTTTAAGTATCATCGGAATATAAAAAATTAAAACCTGAACGATATTTCATATACTGTGTCTTTGATATATCTTTTAGATGAGTTAATCATAGTTTTTAAATGTTTATGGAATAATGTGAATTAATTCTAATATGGTCTTCTGTATTGATCGTTTTAATGGGGTTGTGAAGTCTGACGTTTAAAAATATTTTTAATAGAAAATAACTGCTAGAATTCATTCCGCGACTATAACAGTGCATTCTTTGGCTAAAAGAAATAAGCTTTCTAGAGAAATTTGCTGAAAATATTTCATATTATTAGTAAATTTATGAATAGTTAAATTTATTTGAGTTTTAAAAAGATACCAAGCTTAGAAATACAAACACGCTTTTAAAACGAACCACTTCATTGCCTTTTCTTAAACTGCGACTCATGTTTTATAAAATTAAAGAATAAAGCAAACGACTAATATATGCATTTGTTATATTATTTTATTAATTATTTGTTGTTAATATTGGGGTTATTTAATGTACGTGGCTTACAGCTTTTTAAAATTATATTTTTCACAATTTGGGAAATACAGACATAATATAATACACATAATAGAGAAACTTTAGAAAAATTCGCTGAAAACATTTTTAAACTTATCATGAATGATTTTATTATTATCATATTTTTAAAATTAAATTTTAATTGAATTTCGGTTATAGATCAGTTTGAGAACATATATTTCTTGTTTCAAAAATAAACTCGCATCATAAATATGCCGTGTAATTATTCTCCCATTCATTCATGAATATGGCATTTCTTAGTGTATTTGTTATAAAATGGAGAAAGTTTAGAATAATTACTTTTCAAGCAAGTTTTTATGTTAGATGTTTAAACCGATTATTTTTTTCCCAGCATAATGAAGTAAAAATTCTGATAAACGAAAGATTAATGTTTATTAGAAACATAAACATTTTTAAACGTACCATCGTCAGAGTTTTTTTTTTTTTTTTCCTTTTACAAATTCCTATTTTGAATTCCTAGTTTCAATAATTCTGAGATAAGCATGACTCCTGACCCTACTTTGGAATTGGTAATCGGTAATTTGCTGAGAATGCGAAACTGAAACCAAAAGTCCTACGTACGTTAAATCCATCGTGTTCCCATCATTTTAGATCTAGTGAGGATTCAGTTTATTCCTTAGACGAGAGATTTCTCCACCTTTCATAAGTCCATGGTAAGTATACTTACTACCACCTTCATCAATTTTTAAATGTTTTAAGGTTGACATAAGTTCTGGCCAAATTTTTTGATGAAACAAAAACCTATATGTTCCAGTTTCTTTTCTCAAACCATAACGAAGTGTCTGGATTTGACAATTAATTATTAATTGGCAAAATTAACTAATAAAAAATTAATGTAATCGAATACGCTAAATTAATTTCTTTTCTTAATGAATCACAATCCCAAATCCATTTTACTATAACACAACTAGAAAAAAATGGCCCTTTAAAGGGTTAACGCATTCGCTGCCCCTTTTCATGCCTGAGATTCGAACCCTTCTATCTAATTAGATGACCCCTTCTCTGCCATCTCTTAACTACAGTACAGAAGGGGTCATCTAATTAGATAATAGGTTCTGGACACGCCAGAGCGTCGGTGGCAGTGAATGTGTTAAGCTTTGAAACTAAATATTCATATCTATGACCCTAATTGGGGTCGGAATATCAGAAGCCCAGTGTTAACTTGCATATTCCCGAAATGGTTAAGATGCGTCAATAATCATATTTACTCCCGTTTTCATTTTGCAATCGGTATGATTTTGACTTTTAATGTAGACAAAATTGTTTTTTGTTGATGGTAATTCTGTATATGTTACTAATCGCTTAATTTAATTTCCGTCATTTTTTTTCTAAATGTACATTTAATAATCAATTGGGTTAGAAAAAGTGAATTCAGTTAAACTTCCTGATTTTTAAACAACTAGAATTTGTGTATACAGAATGGAATGACAATTAAACCATTTAATTTTTAAGCCATTTAATTTAGTAAAAGGATGTAACTACAGTTATAAAAGTGATATCTACACAAAGAAAAATGAGTATGCGCTACACATTAAGACAACTCACAGCGTTCCTAGCGGAGAAATGCGGAAACTTAGCGACTGACTATCGAAAAATTTTGCAGTTATGAGGGGAAAAGTCTATTAGAAAGTTATTCAATGTCATTAAAATTGGTCAGAATTGACTTGAATTGCCTGAAACGAAAGCGAAAATTGCTTACTGCAGATATTACGTTCTTTCAAATCCCCTATACTTTTTAATTACATAGTAATAAAATAAAATGAATTTCTCAGAGGGTAATTTCTCATTACCTAGATGAGAATTTTTTTTAAAACCTTTGACGAACTTATATTTTCAGCTAAATTTTATGAAATGCAAAATGAAAATGTTTTTCCCCTATGTCACAGAAAGTGTTTTCACATTTTCTGACTTTTAGGTATAACAAATGTATTTTTGACTAAATAGATAGTTAAGAAAATTTATCAATAATAAACAACTATTTATTAATTATAAAGTCTCAGGAACTGTCATTAGAAATATTATAAATATTATTTATTGGTTTACAAAATTTTGTTTTTAATTTTCATAGTTTACATAAAATATTTCCTCATCGGAAAGTGAAATGTACGGGCTTAATAATAAAAATGGTTTTAAAATGTAGATTTTCCGTAGTCATTATTGTTTTATTACATGTACGAATTTGAACCTGTGCCTCATTCAATTTAATTTAAATACTCTGTTACCATTCAACTATTGTTTCTTCATTTGTGGGTTCAGCTTCGTAGTCGGATAGAGTGTATTAATTGTGAGGTTGCGGAAACCTTGACTTCTTGTACTTATGTCAAATGTTTCATTATTATCCAAGAAAAAATTAAGAAATCCATGCAAATTTCAACCACTTCGTTGAAAATTCACCAATAAAATTTTTTTTAACTCAATTTCTCTATATTTATCGTCGTATAAGACCAATGTTATTTGCATACTTGTATTATACACTTTCGAATCTTTTTTTTTTTTAGCTGCCAAGGAGTCGGAAGAAAAAATTATTAATGTCTGTTCCATGTTTAGTTTTCTCTTCATTTAGTAATTTGATTTGTAAGTTTTATAAACTAGTTATCTAACAATATATTGTACGACTCCACTTTATTTTACTTTTTAACATGTATAAATTACAAATATTAAAACAAGAGAATTTACCGTTAAATTGATTATATTTATTTCCAAAATGATCGCTAATATCCAAAAGAATTTTCCTTTTTAGTACAATAATTTCATATTTACAATAAAGAAGCCGGCAAGTTGGGAAATATTTAGACTCGTTACTAGATGTTTTAAGATGAGTTTTTTTCTGGAAAACACATCTATTTCAGAAGAACATGACTTAAGAAAATTAACCGTTTAATTCAATTTATTCAGTAGATGTTTCATTATTAAACGTGCTTTCTGGTGTAAAATTTGCATTTATTTAATACATAAAAATTAAGTTATTTGCTTCGGTTATTCAATAAACGTTTCGTTGTTTCTTTCCAGTATAAAATGCGCATGAGTTTTTGTTGTTTCTGAATTAACCCTTACGTTTAAACATACTGCACGAGCATTGAACTCTTTGCTTCGCATAGGCCGCTGTGGCCTAGTGGTAGCGTCTTGTCCTCCGGGCCGGAGGGTTCCAGTCTCGAAACCCGATTCCACTGCACATCCTTCGTATATTGCGCCTGTTGCACGTCAAATCATAGTAGAAAGCCAAACGTCCTCCCACTGGTGTGGTCCGGAAGTTTAGAGAGGGGTTGCCAGCTGTAGTGTCGTCTCTTCATCTGACCGTAGTTCAAAATTACGAGGTCCGTCCCAAAATAGCCCTCGTGTTGCTTCAAAACGGGACGTTAATGTAACTAAACTTTACGTCACATCCTATAAATAATACATGTTTATTTTTCATTTAATAGTTTTGCATTTATGTGAAATTTGAAAATATATTTTAATCATTCTTTCGTATTGATAAACCAGGTTTATCTATCAATTGAATTTCGTAGAAAATTTGAAGATGTTTCAACTTGAGAAAAACTCTCTATGAAATTTTTTCCGAATTTATTCTTTATATATCATATTGTTGCATATTGATCATTACTTGCGCTTCATATTTTTTGCTACATGAAAAAGGTGGTTTGTTTCTTAATGATGAGATCATTGTAATCTCAGGTGTTTTCTGAAGGGATAAATATGTCTATCAAAACTGTGAATATTTATATTACAATGAATAGTATTGTAAAAAATTATGAACGAGTTTTTGCTCGTGCTATGTTTATTATAAAACATGATGAACATTTGTAAAAAATTTTATTTCTGCAATATCAGCTTTACTTTGTAATTGGCATGCTAGTGTAATTGGAAAAAGAATATTTTTTTTATTTGTATTGCTTTTTTTATCAAGAGTTTAAAGCAGTCAGGTAAAAGTTATATACATAAATTTGGGTTTCTATTTGAAACCGTATTTTTTTTTATCAGTATTGATATATTTTTATGTTAACAGTACAATACAATATCAGTTTACGAAATTCTATTGATAAAATATCTAAATCTTGCTTTTTAAAGGAACCTTTTCTGTATTTTTATGAGTTACAAATCTTCTAAG
Source organism: Araneus ventricosus (assembly GCA_013235015.1). Lineage (NCBI taxonomy): Eukaryota > Metazoa > Arthropoda > Arachnida > Araneae > Araneidae > Araneus > Araneus ventricosus. The sequence continues at coordinate 1,160,475 of BGPR01000040.1, forward strand.
TATTTTAGCTATTTTATTATGAGTATCAATTTTTCTTTTTCGTATTCAATCACTTATTTTTTAAACCTATTTTATCTAAATTGAAGCAATAATTAACTTAGTATGATACTAAAGTGAAAAAAAAAATACATTTTATTAAAATAAGCAATTCTTCTCTTAATCCAAATGTATCCCACTTTCATTCTTAGCATATGGATGAACCAGTTTTCGGAATTTATTTCCTGCGGATATATTCTAGATCTGAAGATCAACGCACTTTACAGGAAGAAGGGAAAGAGTGTAGGGGACAATATCTTAGGCGTGACGTCATAAAATCCGTGTTCTCTTAATTTACAAAAGATGGCGCTATCAGTCATTTTGTTATAAGTAAAGAAAAATCTCTTTTCTTAAATTGATTTTTATAGAAAATTGTCTTTGGTGTTAACCAGCATAAAATTGGCATGCAAATAATATTCGTTATTTTTGTCAAGTAGTCCTGTTAATTTTTGATTTTTTATTCATTCCATTTTTATGAATAATAAGTTTATAACATACACATCGTGAAGTGTTCGTAGTATTAAATAGTCTTTGTAGTGAATATACTGTTATAATAAGTTCCCTAATGATGGAAATGATCTAATAAATTGATCGTTATGAAATGATTATATTGGGCCATGATAAAATCATTTCATGTGGCATCATAGGTGATTATGAATTTGGTCATAGGAAACATCGCATGACAGACTTCACTGCGGATGCCATATAACATTTAACTGCACTATGTTTTTGTCCATGCTGTGACATAATGTCTTTTTTCCTATTTTAAAATGTTCATTGGAGTCCAAAATAAAATTGGTGTGAGCATGCATTGGCTCCATTCTTCTTCTGAAATGATTAAAGAGAGAGAAGTAATGATAACCTAAGTTCTGAGAAAAAATGAAAAACGTCATTAATAAATATACTTACCACCTTATTTAGTACCCAACTCTCAAACTAACTACAGGAATATCTAAACAATGAAACATATTCGGTAAAACCAAGTGAAAAATTGTATTAACAATAATATCATGCATTGAGTCCATATCTTTCTTTGTAAATACATGGTAATTCATGTAATGAAAATATTGAAAATAAGAAAGCTTGCGAAAGAGGATGTCAAACGCAAGATTTTGCAAGTATTTTGTTGCAATCTATTCTGTTGTGTATAATAAAAAAATTGTGAATTTTGCTCTTCGCCGAAATTTCACGTAAGGGTTTTGAATTGCATATTTCAGATACTTTTTCACTTTTTATTTGAATGCAATGCATTCCCTTTATGGATCTTGCAACCTTGCAAAACTGTCCTCCAAATATCACCGATATCGATTGATTTGTAATGAGACTTCTCATGTATCTCCGACTTCCACATCAAATAATATCGATATTTTTTAAGAATCGATTTACCTTTCGATATTGTATAGGTTATCGATATTTCATGCGTTCTGTTAGTTTTATATTAGTTATTTGAAACTTTTCTGGTTGTCTTTAGTTTTTGTTATTTTTAACCTACAATATCTGTAATTTCATATCCTCTTACTTTGCTAATGGTAATGAGGAAATTTAGTGCACTGGAATTTAAAGTTTTGCGATAAATAACGGTCTTATTTTTTTATAGAATGCATAATAACTGAAATTTATTTATTTTTAATCTTTTCGTACTTTTAATAATTTCATTACTTCTTTAGAAAAACTTTTTAAGTTCAAGTTTGTAGGTGAACAATCTTTTAAATTATAGAGCAATAGAGAACCACTCTGGTTGCAATATTTACTTTTCGCCTCCGCCTCATTATTAAATATATTTTAGATAAATTGTTTTTTATTCTTAAAATAATGTAAGTTCTGCTTCATATTATTACAGTTTTAATGATCAGTTTCACTAAAAAAAATTAAATTTTAGATTAAAAATGAAGTTTACAGCTATATAAACAATCACTAAGGCAAAGTTTACTTTTGTGCAAAAATTATGCTTTTTTTATGGAAACAATGCTTACTATTATATTACAAATTATTTTAAAAAATATAGCGATTTCTGTCCTTAAAAAAAAGAATATGTTTCAACTATGGGAAGAATTTTCCCCCATAATATATGGCTTTGATTAGAAAATTCTTTCCGTTTACCATGTTGTTTTATCATTTTAGTAAGGCAAATAAGCAAATTCCTTAGATTTGTAAAAAAATGTCACGAAGTGAGGGTTTAAGATTTAATATTTTGAACCTAACATCTGCGTTGTACAATTTGCACACTTTTACAATTGGACGAAAGAGTATTGTTATTTCAAATAAATAAAAATATTGTAATATAAAATCTCAAATCAAATATGATAAACATCTACAGAAAAAATATTTTGAATGATTAAATTAACCATTTGAATCAAAATTACTAAATAAATATGATAGCACTAAGGGAGTCGGAACCCCTATTCCGACAATGTGAAATTGGCCATTTCGACGCACCTTTTCTTAAAATCTGTTATAGATTCATGTTTGGAATTTTTTTATACAAGTAAAGTACACCTTTCTCATTATACTGAAATGGGGGTTTTGGCTAATTTTTTTATAAATTTACATAATATTTAATTAGACATAGTGAAATTTTACCTTATTTTGATATAAAAAAATTTGTAAAAAAATAAACTTTTCAGTTTTTTTAAAAGAACTCGTGTCAGTATTATGAGAAATGTGTACTTTACTTGTATAAAAAATTTTAAACATGTATCTATAACAGATTTTGAGAAAAGGTACATCGAAATGGCCAATTTCACATTGTAGGAATAGGGGTTCCGACTCTCCTTAAAGCTATTTGATTAAAATTTAGAGCCGTGGTGGCCTGTTAGTGGAGTCTCGGCTTCGACATCAGATGATCTCGAATTCGACACTTCATTCCACCTAAACTCCGTACTGTAGGTTGACCTGGTACACTAATTTGTTGTCGCAGGTTAAGCTTGCTAACCTCGGTGTGGTGTTGAAGTTTGGGATTGTTAAGGACAGGAAGCAAGCTGGCCAATGAGCCTTGTCAGATTTATTCTATTTAGATCCAAAAAATTTCTATCTATTTCTATTTCTATCTAAAAAAGCCATAATCCTTATAATTAGGCAGCTTAACTTGTAACTCTGGTTATGAAATAGTTGCTGGGATGATAGCTTCCTGATCCTTGCGAGTGGAACTCCAATGAATAATTGAGCGATCCAATTTGCATCAGGAATGACGAAAGAATACGTATAAAACACATTTATTAAGACGAACACACTTTGAGAACATATTTACAGTTACTATATTTCCACTCTACAGAGTGGATGCTCGTTCTACTACAGCTTGCAGACGCAGTGTAAGGCTTGGCTTCCTCTTAAAGACACATAATAAAGACAAGCATATATACTCTGATAACATTCAGTAGATCTACATATCAGCCGTGGTTATCGTATAGGCAAGGTCATACGATTCCGATTAAATAGCTGTGAATTTAGATGTCAAGTAAAGTGGCTGCTAGCTCAAAAAAATGACGCAAAACCTTGTGGAAAGAATGCTTCGAATCTTATAGTAAAAAATTCGAGAGATGATATGAATTTAGAAATGAATGCAAGTTATTTCATAACTTAACTGCAGAATTTCCTAGCAGGGATGACAGTTCAGGTTTCGTCATCATCATCTGACCTCGGTACAGAATCAGGCGGTGGATCCCAAAATCAGACATCGGGTACCGTTAATATAACAAATGAAATTGATTTAAATTTGATACAAATAAGGTTTAACTTTAACCACTTGACAGGGTGTTCGGGCACTGCGAAACGGACTTCCCTGATTTGCCCGATCGCCGCTCGGGCAGGTCATTTTCACTGATTTTCCTTCTTTATCGCTTTCTTTACTTTGCAATGTTTCTAGTAAATGGTTTTAGCAGTCTAATTAATATTGGATAGCAAAGCAAGTGTAAACCAGTTTTTTTTTTGCCAGGTTAGGTTAGGTAAACCAATTTTTAGGTCCTTTTTTTCCCTTGCAATTAAAAATTCTCAAAATTTAATTAAATCAATGCTTGTAACTGTTTTGACTGCTGATTTGGATTTATAAAATCAATTTGAATACGAAATTGCTTGTAAAAAATGTGCTTTTTTTGACACAATATAGCAGAAAAAGAAACTGTTAAGTTAACACCACACCGACGTTTCTAGAGCTCATGTAGCTCCTATCCGGCTTGGTATAGATGTAGGCGAATTTCATTATGAAAATTTGTCTCTATATTGCTTTTTAAGTGATGGCTAGATTTAATGATATATTATTATTAACACATAAGACATCATAATGTAAATGCATAGTTAAGAAGTAACTCATAAACGACACAAAAATGAAACTCCTGTCAACATTATTCGAATAAAGATAGAGCATATTATTTAATAAATTTTGTTTAAACATTGGACAGAATTCATAGTTGGCTTTCTGGAAATATAAAAAAAGATTTCATGCAAAAGTTTTAATTAAAATTGTTGTCTTTAAAGTAGATACTTTATTTCTTTCTAAACTGGCACTTAACGTTGTGTGACGTATAAAATTTTCATGATTTATTTATCCGGTTAATGCTTTAATGCATAGTTCGTGCTGGACGAAAATAAGTCCAATCTCTTTATCTTGACAGATTTTTTAAAAAAAGATATACAATTTCAGTAGATTATTTATTAAATAAATTATTTGATTAATTTGAAAAATAAAATTCTTCATAAAAGTAATTCGGATAAAATTTGATACAAAATAAAATTTAATTAAGATAGTTGATCTATGTATAAGTAAGGTTTCTTTCATGTCTTAATCTAATTTGTGGTAAAATTTTCTAGAATTTTATTGATAATTAAATCTAACTTATAACGTAATCTTGCAGTTATTGATTAAATTTGATTTTGCTTTGATAGAATTTGAATCGATTACACTGTTTGTCCACTTAGTGATTTTGATGCATAGTGAAAATTATTCAAAATTAGTTACTTAAGTAAACTGTAAAATATCTTGTTAATCATCTATTTCTACTACATTTCTTAAAAACATTATTAAGAAACATCTATAAAGCTTTTCTTAAATTCAATTATTTATTAAGGTTTTTATAATTAGGATTATTAAAAAAAATTACCTTATTTGCAACACTTAAGAGCATGAAAAAGGAAAAATGGTGCTTATAATTAAAATTCAGATTTTAGTTTTTAAATTTTTTTCATCTGGAAAGGGAAACCATAAATTATTTTTGGTCGAAAGCTATTTTTCCATGGGTACGAATTTCACAACTAAAATGCTCACATAAAGCAATAATTTTCATAACGAGATAATGTATCGAATTTCTAGGTAATAAAACACGGTGACTTCAAATTATTTTTGAAATGTATGCGTTTAAATTTTTTTTTATACCCGTAGAGTACATATTTTTTCAAAAATATTTATTCGTGTGGTAAACGATGACAGTTGATCTTCAGCAGGTGGAAAGAGTTCTAGACTGGTGTTATATTCTTTTCTTCATTACATGCCAATTAAATGTTTTCTTATCTCTGTTTGTATAATAATGTATTAGATCATTTTAACTCATTGCATATAAGAGGCTATAGGAATATTTTAGCTGATGACTTAATTTATTGCAATGGGTAAGTTGTTCTTAACCCCTTAAGTCTCGCTCCCGTCTTATTGATGTGCATCGAATTATCGCATTTTTAGGCTTTTAAGCTAAAATTTAATCATTCATTAGCTTTATAATTTGACACAAAATTTACGTATAATCCATAAGCATCTCAAGTATCCTATGCCTTCTTAGATGAATGAAAACGACATCCCCATTCCAAAACATGAGGGACCATTTTATTAGATAGCAAAAAAATGCGATCCTTAAGGGGTTAAAGAACCTTAAACCTATAATGACGGCTTGGGCGGTTTCGGGCGCTAAGGTAATTTGCACTTAGCGACAAAGAAAATCAGTTTTGGGTGTTTGGCTTTATTTGAGGATAAGCAGAAATTCAAAACCGAACGCTGTGATTAGTACCAATGGTGGAAAAAAGTTCACAAGTGAGTAGAGTACCCATCTATATTTATAAAAGGCCAAATTCGATGCTAAAAACGCAGGCTGAAGCTTACACTGTAGTTAAAGCTTAAATATTGAAGGCAAATTAATGCATTCAAATATGGTAAGAACTTTCAACAAACTGACTAAAAAACAACCTTAGAAATTTCTCTAGCTTATCAGCTTGTAAACATCGTAAAATTATATTTGAAATATTTAATGAATAAGTGAGGCAGAGTGTATATACTCTGACAGTAATATGAAATTAGATCTTGTATAGGGTAGTTATAATTAAATTATCCTTGTTCATACCTCCTTGGAGAAAAAAAAATTGTCAATAAAAAATCTGATTTAATCCAAATTTTCATCAAGGTCTACAATTTTAGTATAACGACAGCGGACCAAATTGTACCCATCTGACATGTTGCTATCTTAAATACTTGTTATTCTTTACAGGGTGTTGCCGAATTCGACCGACAAATTCAGAGAGGTAATATTAGGCATCCAGAGGTTGAAAAATTACCATAGAACATAGGGTCTCAAACGACGGTAGAATTACCGATCAGCAGGAGCCAATCTGTGTTTTCTGTTGCCTTTTTTAGTTTTTCTTGAATATCTCGAAAACTCCGAGTTTTAACACTACATGTGAATTAACAAATTAAAGAACGTAAAATTCCCTGCAGTTCCATGCTTTTTTTTTCTTCCAGTTTTAATATTTTTACAGATAAGGGCTCTAAACTAATTTTTGATTTTCAGTTATTTACAACCCCACCTGGACCACCAAAACAGCTTGTTACCTATCTGGAAAAAAAATGTTTAAAAATGCGCTTTCATTTTTAAAAAAATTCGTAGTTGAAATATTATTAGTTTTTTTATTATTAATTTTTGAACAGTGAACAAGAATTCTCGGACACCCTGTATTTTTGCGATTTTTACCGACTAAACTTCGTTTGCGACCCTATGTTCTATAGTAATTTTTCATCTTCTTCATGCCTATTATCAACCCTCTGAATTTTTCGGTCGAATTCTGCAACACCCTGTATGCAAGGTTAAGCATAATTTCAAAAGTAGTTTTGCCTGACTCATGTGGATCGTAGACGTTAAAATTCATCAAAATCTTGTTGTCGAATTTTTTTGCGATTACAATACTTTATGTTTGTGTACTTCGTATACATGAAGTAAAAACCAAAAAAATGATAATGCGTTTCTCTAAATTTCTGGTATGATTATGAATTATAATTTATTACTGACAGAAATTTATTGTTACTATTAAATATTACTGCTGTGCAATAATTTCCGTTCACGCCCCTATTTTAAGTGAGAACAAATACCCTTTATATCATTAGTCTGTAAGAATTACTGATCATATTTACACGTTATTTTTTGTTATTTTCTGAATTTCTTGGTCTTTGAATAAAATGTTTAATACTGTACTTGGTTCCTGAAAATTTGGGGTGCAGTTTTACGCATTTTGTAAAACAAAATTACTTTTAGATATTGCGTAATTAATTTCCGCAATAGTTCAAATAACCAGGAGAAGTTAAAAATGTTTTACGTGTTCAATTTTATTTATATAATCCACTTGGATCCAATTTCTGTCCAGGTGCGTTGTTTCAATCAAATGCAGCATATTTGATAAATTATTTTAGCCCCTTGTTTATGCATTAGGAAGGGGAGGAACGGATATCTTGTCCATCAGTTCCCTCCCTCAGCATGGATATTGATGGACATGACTCTCGATTTCCCCATCATGTTACTGCCATTTAACTGCACGAATCACTGAATCATTGATTTGATTTATTTGCAGTTATGTCTGTTACCGTGACTATAATGATTGGCTCATTTTTGTTGTAAATGCTAAAAATAAAATTTGTTCTCTGACTATGATGCGATGGCAGCCCTAAATTGATATAAATTATGCAGCTCTTCTTGATTTGTTTTCGTAGTTAACTCTTTGCGGCCGATGCCGCCACAGTGGCATCATTCGCAAGTCTTCGTAGAAGTCGGTTTGTTTTGTTTTAGACCCACTCCGACCAGCCTACCCAAACAGGTGGGCAGGTCGATCAACCGCAAAGGGTTAATATGTCAACTTAACCCCTTGCCCTACGATTTTATTTAACCTCTTAATTAGATGACACCACCCATTTGGGATATTTTTTATTATTTCAATCTATTTAAAATGGTAAAGGATACTTGAGATATTTGAGCGTGTCCAAGTGCTTTTTGTATTTAAAATTAATTGTTACGTTGACTTAATTACAAATACAAATGCCAACAATTCTGTAATTCGATGCACGTGTGAGACACGTTGTTGTAGGTTAAGGGTTTAAGATAATATCAATTGACTTTCGATACTTTTTTCCCTTAAAAAGAAGTGTATTTCTTGAGATTGTTGTGATGAAAAATGATAAAAAAGTAGAAAATAGCTTTTTTTTCATTTGTCCATCTTAATTAACATTTATTATTATCAGAAGTCCAAATATTCTATTCTGCAAAATATCCATGGCATGTATGTTGATAAAAATTTTAGTTAGCTATACAAAATTGGTTTTGTGCTTGGAATTGTCTAAGAATTTAGTCTTCGGCTTAGAATTTATAATTAAAACTTTAAATAAGTCTCTAATATTATTAATTGTAACCTCAAACTCTCAATTATTTATATTCAATGATTTCCTATATATATTTTAAATTTTTTTTATAAATAAAAAGAATAAGCTAAAAAATGGAAGAATTGTTACTCTACAGATACGTTTCACTCGTACTGTTCTTCTTGAAGGACTTCTGCAATGGTCAATGATTATTTACACAGGCGCTATTTGTACATATGCATAAAATCAATGCAGTAATAAATAAGTAAACTTTTGCAGTTTTCTTCCAAAAAATGTCTGAAAAATCATTATACAGGGTGTACACAAATGAAGTGACACATTTCAAAAATTAATTTTAAAAAAATTAAAAATGTTCGAACTACTTTTTTAAAAATAAGAACGCATCTCAAAGTTTTTTTTCAGGAAGGTAACGCGGCGTTACGCCGTTCTAAATTTGTTACAGCGAGAAAATTCCATACCCAATGGCTACCGCTCAGAAGAAGCCGATGCATGTTTTAAAGAGCGTAAAATTCCCTACAAATATATGCTTTCATTTTTCTTCCAGTTTTAATATTTTCTCAGATAATGGCTCTAAACAAATTTTTGATTTCCAGTAATTTACGACCCCCTAGACCACCGAAATGGCATTTTACCTATCTGAAAAAAAAATTTGAGATGCGCTCCCATTTTTAAAAAAATTCGCAGTTCCAACATTTTTAGTTTTTTTTTAAATTAATTTTTGAAATGTGTCATTTCATTTGTGTACACCCTGTATATATATATATATATATATATATATATATATATATATATATATATATATATATATAATTAAGAATATCAAGTCTGTTCGAGCTGTGCATAAATTTCAAAATTAAAGATGCGTTGCTAGATGATTCTATATTTGCATCGTTGATGAATGCTCAAGAAAGGTGAATATAAAATAATGAAGAGTGGGAAAGTTCTATGCGAAAATTGAATTCCTTGAAGGGAGAGGGTTCAAATATACTGTACCAGATTTTCTCTCTGAATTCTAACTGGTACATATCCTGGACCTGTAAGCCACTAACATTTCACTTTCTCCGTGCAATTATTGTGAAAAAATCTAATCGCCCTATAGATAGTTTGTTATCCTATTGTATCAGCCTGCGTGTGATGATTAAGTTTATTTCTCTTGAGGGAACACAAGAATAGGTCACGCCAACCGACAGTTGATGGAGGTCCCATGTATTATCCTCCAGGTGCCTTAAAGGCGGGAACTCACTAACCCGTTTCTCCACCAGAAAAACTATTCTAAAGGTGGTTTTGAGCTTCCATCCACAATCTGTTGATTCAGCGGGCAAATTACCACCATAAGTCCTTCTCATTTTTACATGGGTATTCTCTAATATTTTTTTTCAAAACCAGAAAAGTATAAGTTAATCAATTGTTTCAACGGTATAACTATTTTTAGATCAATCTCAGCTGTTGGTAGATACATAATTAACTCTTTGCACCAGGCTAGAGTGTGAATCCAAGTGCCTCAAAAACTGGAGTAAATTTTCATTCATGAAATCAGAATGAAATCCTCCCTTTCTCTACAAAAATTCCAGGGGGACGACACCCTCGATTGCACGATCAATTGTCAACAAAGAAAGGAACTAATTTTCTCCCGTAAAATTTACCCAGGTGCCCGAAACCGCCTGAGTCCGGCCTGTGTCGAATGAGGCGGTTTGAGGCGGAATAGGGCTCATAGGGTTAAAGGCAAGTATTCTTTGATCATTATCACATATCATCTTTGAAAGCTGCAGAATTTCATAATGACGATGTATGAGCTCTTAGTTATTATTTTTTAAATTTGATAATGGTTGTAAATGTAGGGTTAAACATAATTTCAAAGCTTTTGGATGTATGTAGTATTCTGTCCATAATAATCGCTCCTTGCTCTTTCTATTTCATACGGTATAATTCTGACGAGTAATATTTACAGGAAAGATGTCTCACATCCGAGACTTGTCTTCTTTGCAAGTGTCTAATAATCCAGTATTATTTTTGTCTGGTTAATATTTACACATACTGAAGTTAAATGCAAATTTTGACGTTTGATTATATCAAGCATGTTGCTCCTAAAAATCCTTCGTTGTTGACTTTCAAACCTTCTAATTCTGATGAGATTTATTCAAAGGAAGGATGCATGGCATTGCAAACTTGCCTTCTTTATCACTGTCTGATGACCTGTCACTGTCCCGAGGGTGGTAATTATTTCTCCAAAGCTGGAGGAGTATTCGATACACACCCGTGCATCTTTGAAGTCGGAATAGATAAACTAAGTGGGTCCAAAATGAAAAATCGAGCGCCCTGCTGACGATATTTTCTTTCCCTTGGTCCCACCGAGAGAGTGAGAGATCTCTTTGCCTAAGCCAGCCTGGTCCAGGGACGGGGAAATTAAAGTTTGATGACTGAGGAAATCCATTTGCGGTTTTTTTGGAAGGGGGACCTGGGGCAAACAAACGCTATGGTGCATTGTATACACACACACACGTACGCACGCACGGATTCGAATGCGGGGTGAACGGGGGGGGGGATATCCTTATGGGCTGAAAATCACTCCGTCAAACTCCTGGGTCCGGATGTTTTACAAAACCGACAGTACTGAGATGAATTCAATGGATTCGCGCCTCTGTCAAAGGGAAAGAGGAGGGGGGCTAAAAAGGTAGGGGGATTGACAAAAAAATGTGTTGCAGGCCGGCAACAACCTTCTAAAAATATCAAGAAAAAGTTCAAAGAAGAGAGCACGGCCCCCTGTCCTTTACTCCTACATTTTTTTCTTCTATTTATTTTTGCCATATATGAAGAGGGTTATACTTCTCTCTCTTACCCTGGTTTTTTTCTTCTTTTTTGTTATTATTTTTTCCTTCCCTCCCTTTGAGACCTCTCCTGTCTCTTCAGTTAGTGTACTTCTTAAGAGAGAAGGGGGGGGGGGGCACCGAAATAATAGGAGTTGGTGTTGGTGAAAAAAGACATGGGGAGGGTAAGACGCGTGCTGGCACAAACTAAAACCCACGTGCGGCGATCAATAGCCGGCAAGCCACGCGATCCTTTCTCTCCCATTGGACTCTCCGCGGTCGCGTGGGCGGAGCATAGGCAAATTCCGATTGGACGGCGGAGGCGGATAAATTTGCATATGCATCCGTGGAGGCGGGCGTTGAATATTCGGAGTTGGTCCATCCGTGGTATCTGCTCCCTTTCTATTTTCCCACCCCCTTACGACCTTATGTTGATGACCCGAACGGACATTCCAGACCAAAAGCGCTATCCTGGTAGGGCCAAAGGAGAGGGGGAGCAGGCTGTGTCGAGTAAAAGGTCCAAGAATGTGACTGTGACGTTGTGGGTATTTGACATTCTGGAATGTCCCGGGCATTTTCTTATTATGATTGTCCTACCCCCCTGCTGCGAGCCTCCACGTGTGCGTATATATCTCAGGTCCTTAAAAATATATCTCGGTCTTTTTTATGGCCACTTTTAAGGGAAGAAGGGCCATATTTAAGTGTACACTTACCGCTTACAATGATGTGACAGGTTGCTATTTTGATTTAGCGGGAGAGTTAAAAACGTGAGCCACCTTTCAGTATTTTTTTTTCACCACGTGCTTGACGTGCTGCTGGAGCTCGTTGTGGCAACAGACCCCCATGGGAACACTAGCTTATTTTTAGATGGTCTGTCAAAAGGTTGGGAGGGGGCGCTGTAAATATGTAAATAATAAAGGAGTCTCTTACACTAACTTTCATGAACATTAGAATAGGGTATAAGATGTGCATTTATGGGGATATTTATGAAATGAAAATGAAGCATTCCTGTGCAACTGAATGCGTTAGGTACTTTCTCTATGTCTGTTACTTCTGTCAAAAATCCGTTGCTTTTGGCGTTATACATTTTCTTTAATGTTGCATGGGCCATGTGGCTGTTAAAACTGGAAGAACTCTTAAGACTCTGGGCCCCTCCTTATTTCTTAAAAGAACTATAGTTCTTCCAGTTATTGGAAAGAGATATTCTTTCAGATGTAATGATTCAATTTCAGCTATGAAGAATTTGATTTTGCTCTTTATGTCTGGAAGAAAGAATAATTCTTTATTTAATGAACTGAAATAATCTGTCTAGTAAATGATGTAAAATTATATTATTTACCAGACAGATTATTGAATAATTAAACGAATTAATGATATCAAAAAAAAGTTTCTGGTGTAATGATCTCACTCAGAAATTAAACGACGGCCCTATTTCTCCCATTTAATAGGGTGGAATACTCTTGCTAGTATAATAGTTTAATTTAAACCATAAGGAATTCAGTCACACTCTTATGTCCCGAAGAATATGTGTAATTTTAATGGTGTAATGTAATCTTACTGATATAAAGATTTAATCTGAGCCATGAGGAATTAAATCACATCTTATTTCTTGGGAGAATTGTGGTTCGTTCATTTAATTATGTAGCCTTCTTGCAACCAGTATCTTATTTGAATTTTGAGAAATTTAACTACACGCTTTGTGTCTTGAAAGGTCTTTGTTTTTTAACATTGTGGAAGGATTTTTCTATTATATCAGACTAATTGGAACCGAGAGGAATTTGATGAGATTCCTTACTTCTTGAAGATTCATAGTTCTTTCATTTAAAAAAATTAATTCTCTTTCCTCTATTATGATTAATTTTGAACCGTGAAGAATTCATCTTTCAATAGATGGAGTTAATCGCAGTTCTTTTATTCAATGGTGTAAAATAATTTTTCTGGTGTAATGATTTAATCTATGCGTTATCAGAGTAAATTATTCAAGTTATTTAGTTGTCAACTTTTTATGAATACATCCTTAATGATTATTTTAAAATTTTTGCAAGAAATATAATAGCCATCATAATACATCTATAATTGGATACCGTTCATAGCATGATTTTTTTAAAAAAAATGTAAAATAGCGATTTTATTATGAAATTTCAAACAAGGTTTAAAAAACTAAAATTATTGTACGATTTCAGAATTTAAATCTGTATTGATCGAAGTATTTTTTTATCTACTTATCACATATATTCATTTGCGTAATTTTCCAGAATTTTTTAAATATCGAAACATTTGTTCAGAAAATTTTATCCGACATTCTTGCGATATAAATTTATTATAAGTTTTTGTTTTGTTTCTTTTATTAAATTTTGCTTATACAAACTTTATTGCCTCTAATAACTTATCACATGTAATAAATTAAAATATAAGCTGTTTGCTGTTTATATAAATGCGAAGTTGCTGGTTGGCTTTTAAAGCAATTGCTTACAATAATGTTTCTTAAATATAATTTTGAACAGAATTTGCTTTTTTCTTATATCTTTTAAAGATTGCATAAAATTTCTCTTTTAATTTATAATATAGTAAATACTTCTATAAATGCCGATGTAAGAGCTGTCACTGATTTAAACTTTATACTTGTTCTGATATTATTTTAGAATTAACAATATTCATAGTAAATTAAACAAAATTGATGCAGCATCAGTAGTATTTTAGTATAAGCTATTATACTAAAATACTACTGATGGAATTTCACTTAATTTACTGCTTATTTTATAGCAATATTCCAAGCCATTACTTACAATAATGTTTCTTAAATATAATTTTGAAATCTTACAGAATTTACTTTTTTCTTATACTATAATAAATACTTCTATAAATGCCGATGTAAGAGCTGTCACTGATTTAAACTTTATACTTGTTCTGATATTATTTTAGAACTAACAATATTCATAGTAAATTAAACAAAAATGATGCAGCATCAGTAGTATTTTAGTTTAAGCTATTTATTCGCTATATTTATCGATGGAATTTCACTTAATTTACTGCTTATTTCTGTACCAGTATTCCATTACTTTTCAAGTTAAATATTTTATTCAGAACTTTTGAGTCACCAGAGTGCATAGAATTTTATTTCTTTAAATTTATTTTATCTCAGAAGAACACATTTTCACAAACTTCAAATTTCCAGAACATTTTGTAATATGGGATATAAAAATCCTTCATAAATGATTTTTCTTTCATTGATTCTTTGTCCAGAACGCATTAGCAAAAATAACTAGCTATAATAATGCAGAAGAAGAAGGCTGCAGTTATTTTGCAGCTAATAACTTCATTTATTGTTGTTTTACATATGTAATCCAACATCATTTCCTCACATTACTTTTAACCAATATAATTGTATACTTTTTATGATGTATTAAAAACATTATTAATCATCTTTTGTGATATTAAGTTTTTCGCTTTATTATGAAATATTATATCTCACACTTTGCGATTTTTAATTATATCACAATATATTGACTGAAAACTTAGTCGCATAGTTTTAATTTAATTTATTTAAAATAATCATTTATTCCTCACTTAATTATTTAAAATAATAATTTATTCTTGACTTGTTTATTTAAAATAATCTTTTATTTTTCATCTATTTATTCTAAATTACCCTTTATTCTTTCTTTTTAATACATGCAGATGAAAACAAACTGTGATATTCTTGTGGTCGAACTATCCAATCTTTTTAAACATGTTTCAGAGTAAGTTTGTAATTTTTTTTTATAAACTTGCTTTATTT
This sequence comes from Araneus ventricosus, assembly GCA_013235015.1. Classification (NCBI taxonomy): domain Eukaryota; kingdom Metazoa; phylum Arthropoda; class Arachnida; order Araneae; family Araneidae; genus Araneus; species Araneus ventricosus. The sequence goes on from BGPR01000040.1 coordinate 1,175,707, forward strand.
TCTTTCAACCCCTGTTCTGTTTCTTGGAATAAACATTTACAAAATTTTCTTCTCCAGTATGAAATTAATTTCTGATTGTATTTTGTATCACTGTTCATTTATATAGATAGATTTCTTGAAAGGTAGTTTTCTGGAATTTTTCTTATCGTTTTTGCCTATATGTGCAAATCGATTTGATTTATAATATAAAAATCTTTACGATAAAGAGTTTTGTTTATAGTTTTTATTTATATTTTAGATTTTTACTTATATTTTGTAAAGATTTCTACTTAGATCAAATCTTATTTAAACCATTCAATTCTCTTATGTCTAACATATTAATTTCATTCAGTTGTGGTTCTACATTCCGAAGTTTTCAGTCGTGTAAAGTATTTAAGGTATGTGCCTACCCTAAAATCGACGTTTTTATGAAAATTTTCGAAATTTTTTTTATTACTTTGTATTAAAGCCCATACATTTAGGATTCCAAAAATGGTTTACTTTAGTTTCTCCGGTAGTTAGAAGCAAAGTTATTGCCTAAATTATGAAACAGAAGTCAAATTTTCGAAACCGAAACTAAGCCATAGAAATGCAAAAAACTCATCTAAACAGTTATTTCTTTACTCTTAGACAATGTGAATGTACAATTTACTTTTTAAATATAGAATTAAGTTTTATTTATTTTTTTATTATTGTTCTAGGCGTATCTGGCAACTGTTTCTCTAGTTACGGGATATTTTACGTAAAGAAAATTTCGCTCACTCCAAACACTGTTATTAGGTAGTAAAATAGCAGTTTAATTATTCAATTCAGGCAATATAAGGCTGATGACTGTATTTAACCATCTTAATGTCAAACTTGAACCAGAAATTATTAAAAAAAACTACATAGAAATTGATATTGAGAGAATTAAGAAATCGAAGCGACAAGTCGAACCAAAAACAAAATTATCAAGAAAAAAATTTAAAGTTAATTTTTAATTAACTTTGATTTAAATTTAAGTCAAAGAAGGCTTAACTTACAAATACTGTGAATTTTAAGTTGTTAAAATATGTATATAATTTTTTGTGCGACTTTAAAATCTTTATTTGCGTTTTCTGGAAAACTGTTATTTTCATTTTCTGACATTGCGATAAATCTCATTTCTTAAAAAGTTTTTAATATATTCAAATGAAATTTAATCACAGTGTTCTATACATCTCTAGGTATGTTATGAACCTCAAGTATAGCTTAAAGTGCATAATTATTTATTTTAGAGCTGTTTTTATTTGAAAAAGTGATAGTTTTTTTTGTAAAAAGCTGTTGCGTAACACAAACTTTGGTATATCTCGGTAACTTTAAGAGGTACACTAAATATTCTGCTTCATAACACAGGTAAATGTATACCAAATATATTATTGAAAGAAAAAGGGAAATACATGCATTAGAATTTGTTATAGGAAGTTTGGCGTAAACGTCAATTTTTACTAAATTTTGACCAAAAATGGTCAAAATTTGGAAAATAAAAAATTTGTTCATTAAAATGGCATTTGAATTAACAGTTTTATACACCATTATAACTGAAAACATAAGTATTGAATAAAAATTTCCTTTTTTTCAAAAAAAGTGCTCCGAAGGTAGGCACATACCTAGCTCTCAACTCTTCTGATAAATCTTCTTAGTGTCATGATTATTTATTATTAACGAGAAGCCTTTGCTGGTTTGGTAACCATTACCTGTGGTTTTGTCTCATTTGAATTAAATCATTCCTAAAATTGACGCTGCAGTAGCGACCATAGCGTGATTAATAATTGGTCCTGACCTTGTTCAGTATTGCCCCTAGAGTCTCGCTATGGTCTAAGTTCTGAACCCTGGCCCAAACTCTAAATATTTTCAATTTGATTCAGCCGGCCTCAGTCTGATTTATTTCATTTTTTTGTACTAATATGTTTTATGAAGGCACTAAAATATTTGAAAACAAGAAGTAATTGCGCAGATATAGTCCGTCTTATATTAAGGCGTTCTTAAAAAATTCGATGATATGGGTATTTCTTTCTGTTCTAAATTAATATTGCTTATAATATTATTTAAATAAAGATGATTTATTTCTATACCATATCTGAAATCACAGAATTACCATATTGTGTAAAATTCTTTGTTCTGGGGCTTTCCTCCTGTTCTATACTAATGTTTCCTATAATATTATTAAATAAAGTTGATTTATTTCTCGACAATATCTAGGACCTGAAATTAACATATTGTCAGGCGGTATTATAAAATTATGCCTCCCATATACTCACATTATTTAACAGATTTTATTTAAATAAAATTGATTTATTTGTTGACCATATCTAGAACAATGATATTAAGATATTATCAGCCGGTGGGTTAAAATTACACTTTACTCAAATTAGTGTTATTTAACCCGTATTATTAAATTAAGACATAATTTTCATTAGTTAGCCGGTTTATTAAAATTGAATTTTTTTATTTATGGGAACGATTATATTAGTATCTACTGATTCGACCTTTCTGGGAAAATTTAATAGTTATTTAATGCAAAAATAATTTATTTTTGAAATAAACTAAGCATTTTCGTATTATTTCGATTTTTGCATAGCAATTATCAATCTGTATTCGCACTCCTATCGCTTCATTGCACAGTTTGTTTGATCAATATATTTTATCAACAAATTTTTGTATAATGCGTATTTGTTACATAAAACTAAATTTAGCTACCTATATTTTGTACACAGTTTAATAACTCAAAATGTGATAGCAATTTTCAATCAACCTAAATTAACAAATGCAATCAACCAACAAAATCAGTCCTCAATTGTACCATGCAAGTCTTTTATCCTATTTATTTATACCTGATCACCCTATGAATTTCCAGTGTTGTGGAAATTGTATAATTCGAATTAGTCGGTAATTAGAATTTTTTCTGGTCCTTTAAATTTTCTGTTAACTTAATGTTGAAATATCGTATATAATTAAAATTTATTTTATTTATTTCGAGGTAAAAATTAAAAATTGTTTTTATATTTAAATTTTTTTCTAAAAATGGTTTTTATTTTTAAATCCATCTGTGCCTCCGTGCTCAGTGGTCGTTAGTGAATACATTTTTAAGAATCCTTAATTCAATTAAGGATTTTATTGCTCTACAATGCATTCAATAAAAAAAACAGTAAAAAAATTATGTTACGTTTTTAAAATCTTTGAACACGTTATACGTAAATTGTACTGTTTATTTTGAAGTTTTATTTAACAATTTTTGTATTTAAAGTGCCGTTTACGTAATAAAATCGCTTAAGTTTATTTATTAATTTTAAAACTGAAGTCATAAATTTTAAAAATAAGTCTTTATTGCCATTTTTAGCTTAAAAAATTGTAGTTTTCTCTTGATGTATTCATTTTCGAGCCAGTTTTTCTTTATTCGAATTTATTTATTAATTTTGCTTAATTTATTGAAACTGTTATAAATTTTTTAAAATTCTTTATTGCCATTTTTAGCTTAAAAATTGTAGTTTTCTCTTGCTGTATTCATTTTAAGACCCAGCTTCTCTTAATTCCAATTTTATGATAAGTCGAATTTTTACTGTGGGCCTATCAACTTCGAATTAGATTAGTTCCATAGTGTATTAAAGCTGTTTTCGGTTGAAAATAATTTTCCAGACCTTATATGAGCCTTATTTCTCTCTACCGTTTCTTGGAAACGATTCTGCCCATAATTCTTCCTGTCGTGCAATTTAATAACATTTGTTCGAGTTGTCCTATCAAGCGCACATTCTTATTTTCAAAACATACAAAATTTCTCCCCGGAGAGACAAGCCTCCAGGCTTTTGTTTCGTCCCCGGAAAATATGCATACAAGAAACTTGAGTGATTATAAAGATTCCTCAAATATGCATACACGAATTTCTGCAACCCTTCTTCTATAGCTATTCATCCTACCTCTGAGCATATTCAACATTAACATAATTCTTTCTCTAATATCTCTGCGGATTCGAATTCAGCGTAGGTCTACCTAGGGCTTTAGATAGAATGAGTGAAGCCTATTTTTCACCAATATGCGCTGAACCTGCCAGGTTCGCGTTATGTACACCCCTGACACAAAGGAAACAGCCCTGACGTGATGAATATCATAGAGAAACGACCCTACAGAGAATAGAGCGTACAGAGCCGAGCGTCCATTTTATGTGGATAATTCAAGAAAGAACTTGTTCTATTATGTTTAAGAAGGAGTGCGTACAGTAGAAAAAAAAGTATCGTGCCCCTATAAACATTCTTCTTTGGTGGTAGGCTATATAGTGAATATTTCAATACACCTCGATTAAGGAGATTGGGAACCTCTTCTTAAATCATGGAATTTTAGGTCGTTTTTCATTCAAATGAGTTTGAGAGACCCACGGTCCAAGGACAAGGACTATATTTTCTTTTTTTTTTCTTTCGTTCCACCTACCTTAAATCCTGCACCTTTTGTATTGTATAATAGCCCTCTTGCTTCTGCGATGAAAAACTTTGAATCTAAAAATCGGTTCTGAAAAATAAAATGCTTCTGGAACGGATAGTTTGGCTACCCTATTTTGTTGATTAAATATTTTGGGAAGAATAGATTTTTTTGGTTTAAAAAAATGCAATTTTTTTCTCCATATAGTTTTTCTAAAAATTAACTTTGATATTCTGTAAAGGAGCTCCAAGAGTTTTGAGTAACTTTCTTAATCTTTTAAGAACTTGGTCATTTTGTAACAGTCTGGTTTATTTAAATTTTGTGAGGCAGTATATCTACTGAAATTAGATAAAGATTCATGTCAACGTTTCTCTCTTTTAAAAGTTCGCATTGATTTTGTTTATTTTATATCTTTAAACAACATTTATTCACATAGTTACTGTGAATTAACCAGACTTTCTGAAGTGAAATACAAAAAAAAGAAAGCGACGCCAGCATTAACCTTAATAATAAGAATAACATTCGCGAAATTTATTACATATTGGTGTTGGGAGGGGGGTGTTGAATAACTTTTTAAGATGTAATATTTAAGTGTTGTTTTCCTAAATATTATCGTTCTGGAACTTAAAACAAACCTGATTCTTTTAAAATGATTTAAGTTTCATGTGAAAGTTTGACTTTTACCAAAGTAAACTGTTACAATTCAAAGGAACAGTCATCGTAATCCTTTCTACTAGTTAGCCTTAATTTTGATGTTTGATATTTTAATGCTTATGATTTTTTAATGCTTTTTTTAAAAAATCAATGTAATATGCAGCTAAAACAGTTTTCTAATTGCTTGAAATATCACTGTTATTTAATAAAACTTAAGAAAGGAAGTTCGTACTAGAGGAAAAAATAAATAAAAATCATGACCAGAATAAACGACTTTATGAAACAAAATAATGCTGATGTGCCTTGAAATTCAGTCGTAAAACTTACCTTCTTGATGATTCTGATTAATTATTTCAGATTATCATCACATATTCCTGTTCGAAATCGAATGAGTTATTACAGTAATAATAACAATTAAAATTAGAAAAAAAATTCTGTGCCTCATCTTTATTGAACTGATTTTCTTGAATAAATTCCCTTCCACACTTTTAGTCATATGAGTAATTTGATGACCATACTTCTTTTAAATTTTTTGTGGTTAATTTATGAGATTTAAATAAAATTATTTTATTTAAATCTCTTGTAAATCTCTAATTAAAAATCTTTAATTGAGGTTTAAATAAAAGCTACCTTTTTTTTAGTAACCAACCTTTCTCTTCAAACTTTATCCTTTATTAAACTTATAGTCGTTTTAATGAGCTGCTTTGATTAAAAATCCAGCTTTTAACATTCTAAATCATTTCATTAAGAAACTCACTCTTGACACTCAAGACATTAAAACGCCTTCTTCATTTTTATTTGAAGATTAGGGAATTCAAGTATTTCTTTATCTAATTAAATCATGCTTGTGTGCCTCTATAGAAAATTGCGGAATTTGAAACTAGGAAAGTTTAACGCTAAGTTAATAAAGTTTAAAGTAATAGTACTGTCAGCTAGTTAAGTACCAAACAATCATTACAGGGCAAGAAGCTATTAAGTTTCCCGGAGTAAATTGTCAGCAAAATTACCAAAGGTTCCAATGAAAAGTGTATCTACCATTAGTTACTACACAAGTTTAACAAAGGCATGACGACTCTAGCAAGTTCCCGCAACATTGTCAGTTCCACGCATGGGTGGAATTCATAATTAGTAATTTATGCTACTATTGGGTTTAGAATTTCCGGGACGAAGAAAAGAAAGCTGTAAAATTTAATCATAATCTAGACTTTCATTGGATCGGAGCTCACGTCTGAGGTTTCTGAAGAGGTTCTGGACCGAATTACAACAAAGGCATCCTCAACTTGTCTAACATTAATCAAGTGCTTGGTTAGGATTCAGTTAATGGCAATGCATCTTCCCACTAATTTCGAAAGTTTCAGCATCCAAAAATCAAACCATATTCTGGGCGATTATCTTATAAGAGTTTACTTTAGCTTCTGAAGAGGTTCTGGATTAAGTTGTGATAAATAATGCATACCCATTGTGGGGCTAGAATCGTTACCAGAGTTGCCAGTACGCGGTAAAACAAATGACTTAGATTTTGCCATCTTAAAGCTCGTTCATTCAGCATTTTATTGATGTTGAGAGGCCATGACAGGATGGAGTTCGTATCTTCATCTCTGATTTGTTGTTATAGAACTAAACTACTTTCATACCAAAATGAAATTCAAAGCAGTGTGCTTCGCTGTTGAAAATGACACATAAAAAAAAGAATATTAACGCCCACAGATATTAGATATTTCTTATCAGTAATCCTGTGCAGGCAGCCTCATCTCATCAAACATTGAATATTAGTCTTATAATGAAAGAGTGATTAAATTTTAATTGGCTAGCCTTCCTCAGTGATAATATATTGTAAGTAATTAATTTGATCATTTAGTAAAATTTATAAGAGTTTGATTAAGAGATGTTGGTTTGAGTCCACATTTCCAAACCTTAAAAGTGTCACATACTTGAGTTCCTTTAAAATAATGAAAGCAGAGTATGCGCCAAATATGACAAATAGGGAGGATTAATACTATACCTCAGAAACCACTTACCCTTGTTACACCATTGGACCTTAAACGTAGAATGCATATGGTGTAGCGGCGTTTTCAATCACTGCAGAATGTTTTCGCTCTTCAAAATTCTTCGATGGTAGAAAACGTTTATCCATCTACACTAAACTAAACTCATTGATGTGAAGGATGTGAAAGTGGCATTATGGGATTGTTTTGACTCTACTATAGAGAAATTTCATCTACAAGCTATTTGCTTAATATAAGCAGGAAATCATTCATAATGATGACAATTAAGTAGAATTAGAAGTATTTCCACATGTCTAAATAAAATAAGCTTCTTCTACACATATCAGAAATAAGAAGACTTGAAGAGTTTCAAATAGCTAACCATTGACTGAATATGAATGAATGCAAGTCTAAAGCAAAGGACCGGAATGTAAGCATTCTGGGAAAACAAAAGCCGAATTTATTCAAAGTATAACTGGGGAAATTTTTGGTTCCGTCTGATTTCAGTATCTGTAATGCTATTTTATGCAACAGTGGAGGGCTATTGAAAGTACGAAATCGGATATAACGAATTTTACCTGTGTCATCAACTGAAACTTGGAAGAATACTTTTTTCTAGACTTTTGAAAAATGATACTCAGAAGTTTAGAAATCATTCGTGCTTTGGTTGTTAGAGCAAATATATATAAATATTTTTCGTCTTTACCGTTACCTTTCTTTATGTACGCATGGTTTGTGCGCTTTTAGTCAATTTATACTTTCATGCAAAAAAGTAAGCATTCAGATTTTGAAATGCGTCTTATGATGAAGTACTTTTTCCCCCTCCCTCGAAGAGTTTGAACCATGCCAATTATTAAACAGTATTTTATCATATACAATTGTTTATAAAAATGGAAAATCATAAAAATGGTGGAAGTACCGTAACCTGTCTGGAAATTAGATCAACTGTAAGACAGAAAAAAATGCTTCTTATGACAGGAATTTGATTATCTATCCGAAGGTTAAAATTAAAGTATCTAATTTGATACTTAGTATCTATTTAGTATATATTACTTTCAGGTGGTTAGAATTAAAATAGTTGGTTTTTCTTCTACGGTAATAACAATGTAGAGGAAAAACCAGCGGTTATAAAAACTCTAAACTCCGAGGTATGAATTTTAGAACATAATGATACGAACAACGCAAAAATGTTCTAAAAGTAAGTGATAACAGAAGATAAATGAACATTTCCTAATATAAACATAATTACAGTTGTGGTGGGATATTAATTATGAATTTTAATTGATGTAGAAGTATTTTAGATACCGACAGTAGTGTCAACTCATACTCACATTATACACGTCTATCGCTCTGCATCAATTTAATTTTGGAATCGACTGGTTTCTTGCTGTAGGAAATAGGATATGACATCACAGAACAGTATAAGATAACGTGCAGTTATCTTATACTGCAAGTGACCATAAAGTATGCGTCGTATACCACCTGGCTTAGACGATCCTATGAATACTGTTTTTTACCTCTCTATTATTCTAATTTAATCTAAGATCAAGGTATATAAACGCTTATTGAAACTTCCGTTTGTGTCTTATTTCTTTTTGACAGTTTGAAATTTGACCATTTATCTTTTTTGCGAGAACATCCAGCCATTCTCTTAAATTAATACTTAAAGTATTGAAGAATAATTTTAATTCATCCACTTTTGTTTCGACAGTGAACCACTATTGCTAAGCCAGACACAATCTAATTCAGTGGTGACTGTCTTTACGATTTTCACAAGATTACCCTAGATAAAAATTAGTGATTAAAATTTTATTTAACAATCTGTTGCAGAACTTTTATTTCATAAAGTAAATCAATAATAATTTCATTCACCCACTTTTGTTTCGACAATGAACCAGTATTGCTAAGCAGCCAGACACAATGTAATTCAGTGGGGACTGTCTTTACGAATTTCACTAGATTACCCTAGATAAAAATTAGTTGTTAAAATTTTATTTAACAATTTGTTTCAGCACTTCTATTTCATAAAGTAAATCCATAACTGAAACTCAATAATTTTGAATAAAAAAGTAATTCAGAAATGTCAAATTGGTAATATGCTTGTTAATTTAAATAAAAAATATTATTCCCTTTAAAAACAAGGTTTTTTAAAAGCCTTTTTGCATATTCTAGACCAAAAATTAGGTTTTTATATTCGCAACTTGAAATACACATTTATTTATTTGATTAAACCACCTACATGGAACATTAATTGATAACAAATAAAAAGTATCATTTAATCAATTTGTTTGGGAAATTTTTATGAAAAGACTTTCTATTATTTTCTGACTTCCTTTTAATATTCAACATTGAAAAATCGAACAAAAGCGCGTGCTTTCAATATTAATACGACCTCTCAAATTTTATTACAAAATCCTGTTTTATAATTTGTGAGGTTCACGTAATATAATTTTGAGAATATTAGTTTAATAATTCTTTCTTTAAAAAGTACAGTTAGAGTTTTAATTAACCTCCAGATTTGAGCTAGAATAACTTTTGAGTCGGTTCAGTTGTACATTTTTATTGAAAAGTCAGTGAATAAGAAATTTAATGGGTAATATATTCAAAGTGATGATTGCTCTTGCTGTATCAATCACTTCCTCTGTCCTAAAAATTCTATGGAAATGATATCGCCTGCTCACCACATAAATATAGATTTTCAATAATAAAAATGCGATCTTTGATTGAATATGACGGTTTGAAATGACAAATAAGACATTTTGAAAAAGAGTGGAAGTGACGTTAAACAATTTTCTTTTATGCCGTCTCTCATTGCACGCATTCACAGCAATACCTAGTGACGCTCTAAGACATTATAAATCAGAGCTGTAAGCTAATCAAGACTCACACTGTGTATCGAAAATTTTTGCTCTAATGGAAAAAAAATAATAGTCTTTAAATTTCATGCCGCAACATAGCCATAAATAGATTTGTGTCCCAAAGCAATTAAACCAAATTAAGCATCAATTCTCAATAATTTTGTTTTTGTCTCTTAAGAGAACGGGTATTTTGATCTTGTTAGTTGATATATTCATCAATCCCGAGTAATCATCCAAATAAAGTGTACAGAAAACGGTTTAAAACCTTTTTCTATGACAAACGACTGCGAAATTGTTGTCGTGTTCTTAAGGTTATATTTAATTACATTTTGACTCAAATAGAATAATTTTTACATTCATTTATTGACTGTTGAAGAAATGTCACGAAACGCCGTGGAATTTTAAATTTACTAGCAAGATTTCTTCAATTTGGTAATAGGCTGTAAATTTTTAATTAGGATTCTTTAAATTTTTATGTATTAAATATGGTGAAAGACCACAATAAATAGAATTATCAAATATAGTACTTTGTAGATTTTTATTGATTTTACAAAATAGTAAATCTGTTGCTTCAATCTGTTGCAGATTAATATAAAATATGTGCAGTATTTTGGGTTTTGAAGAAGCGTAGCAAATTTTCCTGATCGATGCAAAATTTTTGCTTGGATTTTTGTATATGAATCTAAGAGAGACAATGATCGGAAGGTATTATATTTTTATATCTGCAGAGAATATAATTTAAAACATTTTTCTCAAGTTGAAGGTAAATACTTGTGCAAATCTTAATTTCTCAAATAAACTTATATGCCAAATCTGATTAAATCCACGCATGTTACATTGTTGTTTTTTGTATTTATTTGAATGTTTTCATATATTCTTACCTGTGGCCAAATTCATTGCTCCATTTCCTTTGTACATGTTACATTTTAAATAAATACAATTCTATACGGAGCCCATGTTATGTCCCCTTTGGGGTCATAGCGATGCGAGTTTGACTGTCGTTATCGTTAAAATAAAATAACGCTCCCTGTGGATAATTCTGCAAATAGCTTGTTCCCATTGCTTACAAGAATGCTTTTTGTTTATCGTTATCAATTCTGTGTGAGTTTTTCAATCGTTTTGCACATTTTACAGCACACATGGCAATTAATTTCAGTTATTCGTAAAACGATATTCAGTTTGTCTTAAGAATGAGTATGAAATTGCATTGTTCTTGGGAATTCTGATAATGGATAAAAAGCAACACTTTTAATTTATAGTTGATATATATTTATGGATAATATGTAATAAGCTGTGTATTTTTTGCTTCCGTGGATTGATAAGCAATTGTGAATGGATTTTCCCATGAATGTATTATTTACACAAAATTCAGTTCTCTTATTATTACGACCCAACTTATTTAAAGTTGCATCATTAAAACAGTGAAGAGTAATAGTTATATTAAAAAAAATAATAATTCCAGCATTCAGTTGACGCAACTTCCCAGACTTGCAACTTTTAGAAAAAAAGTATTAAAATAAACACTTTGTTGTACAGGGGGAATGAAATAGGATCGCTAAGTACAGACAGAGTGTCCGAGAATTGTTGGACCCTTTTCAAAAACTAATAAAAAAGAAACTAATAACGTTTCAATTGCAGTTTTTTTTAATGACAGAGAAAATAAATTTTTTTTTCAGATAGGTGGCGTACCATTACGACGTTCTAAATTTGCTACAGCGAGAGATTTCCATACGCAATGGCTACCGATCAGGAGAAGCCGATGTGCTTTTCCTTTTTTAGTTTTCCTTGAATATCTCAAGAAAGCTATTCAGTTTTCGAATTACAATTGATATAACAAATTAAGAGTGTCCCTACAAATACATACTTTTATTTTTCTTCTAGCTTTGATAGTTTCGCAGACAATGGCTCTCAAAAATGGGAGATGTCCAATAATTTACGACCACCTAGATCGCCGTAACGGTGCGTTGCCTATCTGAAAAAACTTTTTGAAATGCGCTTTCATTAAAAAAAAAACTGTAGTTGTAGCATTGTTAGTTTTTTTTATTAATTTTTGAAATGGGTCCAACAATTCTTGGACACCCTGTAGGTATCCCCATTTCGACCGGTTGTACAACAAACGATACATTTTACTGTTTTGCTTACGAGACTACACAGTGGCGGTTCGTCCATAAGGGCTGCAGCTCCCCCTGAACTTATTTTAAACGCTTGTATTTTCGTTTTCATTCTTATTTGCTTACTTTTAAACTTTGAGAGTTCAATGATCAACGAAAATGGTAAAAAAAAGTAATATAAAACGTAAAAATAAGACGGAAAATGAAATAACAAATAAGAGAGTCACAGGCAAGAGCTGCAAGGTGATTTGCCCCTCCCCCAAAGGATTAAAATTCGCGCACTGCGCAACGCTGAGGGACGATTCGGAAGAAAAATGCAACCTTTTCTCTCTTTGAATTTAGGGGCACGAGAACTGCATTCATTACAGACCTGGTTTGGCGCGCGACTTTCACTTTCGCTTCCACATTTGGCTTCTCTTCGCTTTCTCTCGTGGGCTGTTTATGAGTTTCTGTTTCGCTTCATGTTGGCTCGACAATGTGTCTGGTTTATTAAATATTCATTCATTCTTTGATGATATTGTTAGAAATCACTTTTCGAAAAAAAATTAATTTTCTAAAATATTATTCAGTTGAAAATGTTTATAAGCAGGGATCAGTCATATTAAACGTTGCTGACTTTGAAAAAAATCGTATTTTCACAGCTTTCGCTGAGCGAAAAATTGAATATAAAAAATGCTGATCTCATTATGCCGGATTTGAACATTGTTCAGAAACCTGGTGCCAATGAAAGTTTTTGCAGCACTACTCGTTTCTGATCTGACGAGCCGCCACTGAGACCACTTATCAAATTTCACTTATCAAAGCCGTTATCGCATACATATGGAAATACATACAGACAGAAAGTCAATCCTTGACTAATTTTAGTCCAAACTATTTATCTACAGTTCTGATATAATGAAAGCATATGCTAAATTTCATCCATTTAGCTCCTTGCAGTTTTCAGTCATCGCGTTCATATGCACACGGCAACTCAATGGACATGAACGGAAGGCGGGGAAACTTCCAGTGGACGGATTTTTTCCAAAATTTGTAAGAAATTTACAAATTTGATGTAACGAGAACATACCAACTTTCATCTGTCTAGCTTGCTCCTTTTTTGAGTTATTGTGTTCACAGACAGATTGATGTAGTTCCAAAAAATGGTTTTTACGGACTCAGGGAGGTCTGAAATGTGGAGATTCATCAAGATCTCCAGCTTCAATTTCTTGACGATTAAAATATCTCTTTCGAGATTTTATATTGCAGAAATATTTCTCTTCGTTTACGAGAAAGTATATAAAAAAATAATGCAAATCGTTGCCATCAAGAGAATAAGATATGTATTATAATAAGTTCAAAGGTTTAATTTTTATTTTTGATAATTTTACAATTTGGTTGGTTGGTTTTTCCGGCGCAAGCGCCATGAAGTTGACCATACTACGCCAGAAAAAATGTAAAATCATCTCAAATTAAAAGTATAAGATGCAAATGTATAAAAACCGATGAAAAAGTTTTCAGTTAAAACTGAACTAGGATTAAATAAGAGAATAAAAACTGATTGTTTTCAAAAATGCAGAAAGATGAACATGTGGAGTTTTTATAAGTAATGAAATTGTCGTAGTATTAAAAAAATGTAAACGCTGTGAGTTAAAATTTGAGCATTCTGTTAAAATGTGAACAGACCTAATACAATTGCATTGTGAGCGCATTGGCGCTTGTTCCCCGAGCAATAAGTGACGGTGAGTAAATCTTACACGTAGCCGAGTTAAATATTTTACAAGAGTTAATAAAAAAAATAACCACAGTAATTATTTCAAATTCTTGCCTTTTTCTTGCACGTGAAAATATTTTTTGAGTGAATATACGAGTAGGAAGAGAAATCTTTTCGTAATGCACATGCGCAGAATCCATATGGCTGCTTCGTTACTTTTTAGTGTTTGTTATTTGCAAATAATGACTTATCCACGTGAAATGTGCGCAGTTAGTTTGATATAAAATCTATTCAGACTGTAGGTAACAATTTCAAATTTAAAATTAGAATGTTATTAAATGAATATTTAGTAACAAATATCTCTTTTTTTTGTTTTCCGTTAACGTCTTAAAAATATTTATTAAAAAATGACTTCGTGTTATGTCCCTTATTAACTTAAATGTTATGTTTCATATGGTTTTTCAGAATGTAATTGTATTACTGAAATCGTATACATTTATTTAAAACTTCCATGACAAAGTATATATTAATAATATTTGGTTTTAAAAATTTTTCAAGGAAATTAGTAATAAGAAAGCATATTTTCGGTAAGGGACGTGTTCTTATTTACAAAGTATATAAAAATCTTAGGATTTTTACGTAGATCCAGTATTATTGTTACAATTTTAGGGTTTTTTCCCCAGCGTGTTTTTGTGTGTAAGAATTATGAATTTTTTAGATTATTTTTTATACATTTGCATTTTTATATTACGACTTCAATTTATATGATTTAGCATTAATTTTTGAAACAGTAAACATGAAGTAAATAGTTCTCATTCTGTTTCAGGAACGAATTATTTCAATGAATAAAATTTTATTTATTAAAATTTATTTTCATGAAACGGTTATTAATAACATATATACTTTAAGTAATGGGAACTATTTTATTCATTTATTAGTTTAACAAAATTTATAATTGTATATTTATATATTGGGATTCAAAAAAATAAATTTAAAATTGGTAGAGTTTTCATTTTGCTTAATTAATTTACATAAAGTCATTTCTCCAATGATGTACTTTATAGTATAGTGAATAGTACAATGACTTCTTCAGCAGCATTTCAAATTACGTTTTACTCAATGGCTTCTCTTTATTATTATACAGAACATTTTTGTTCCTTTGTATGCGCGCTGAATCTTTATACTCTATGAATGGAAAGAAGGCCGTTACGTATATTGAAAATGTCGATTCTTATATTTACACAAATGTCATGTGATTTTTTCCTCGACATCTTGGGTTATATTTTTAATTTAAATTCTTAGAAAACAGTCCTGTCTGATTTCAGAGCGATTTCGTTGAAAATTATGTTGAAAACGAATTTACCTCATTTTTCTATTGGTTCAATCATTCTTATCAATGTCAATGATATTTATGCTTTGAATTCTACAACAAGGCATTTTGAACTTTTGCTGGATGGTAAAAAATTTCACATTTTGATTTTCATTACAAAAATTTTGCCGCTAGCCCGAATTTGGAATATAAATAATAAAATGTGGCTGTAATTAATTGTATTTAAAAAATTCAATTAATAACAATTATTCGGCAAATTGTAGTGAAATTCTACAAGTCAAAGTTATTTTCTTAACAGTTTTTGCAGGCAAACCTTTAAGTTTCCAAAATAAGAAGACCCTATGAGAATTTCCGCAACACCAATACTTTTCTGTTCGACCTCATTCAGACCCACATTTTGTGAAGCCCTGGAATCAGTGGCGTAGGGAGGGTAAATAGGGCCCGGGGCTTAGTATTTATTTTACGCCTCTTCTCAGTCTTATTCGTCACCCCTCGCTACGCCGCTGCTTAGAAAACTCTGAATGTTTTTTTTTATTATGAATGAATATGATCTATGCTATTTGAACTATATACCGTAAACAAGTGACAAAAACAGTGAAAAAAATGAGACATCAATTCTTTAGCGTCATGGTTACTAACAATAGAAAATTTCTTATACATTTACTTACACAAATGGTTTAATTAAATCCAAGGTTAGGGAGAAAATATTGTCTGAAAAAATAACTTTTCAAGTACGCTATTTTTTAATTCTTTATAAATAGAAATAAATCTAAAAAAATTGTTGAAATTTATGTAAGATTTGATAAATAGGTATTGGATGCGTGAATTTTTATGTATTGGATATATTTTACTCTCGTGATATATTAGTTACATTATTACCTTACTCCAAAGAAGTTTAAAGTTCTTGTCTCAATCAACTTTAAAATTGCGTTTCAATCATTCCATGCACTTGAATAGGTGGAACTATTATAGCGTTGCATGTATACATGATTAACAATTCCTTTCCTTGAAAGAGTATTTAATATTAAAAGGATTCGTGGCAATTGAAAATAGTCCGGATTTTTTCAATAATTAACTTTTTATTTATGTTTTTGGGTATTTAGTTTTTATTTCTACCTTTGAAAGATTCTTTGATGTATTCAGTTGCAGTAGATTTTAATTATTTCCCTCAGGATAATTAAAATTAAATTAAATATATACATCTGTACGTGTTTTTGTTAAGAGGTTCAAACTGATGCGAAGTATAAATTGCATATGTTTAACCAACGCTTGATTTTTAATTTTGTTTCCATTTACTTTATTCATCTTTGTTTTTTATATTTTAACTACTCGAAACATTCTTTTTTATTTAATTAGTTTTATGTTATATAATTTATTATATAATTTTTGCTCTGGAAGACAGAAGGGAAAAGAATATAAAATTTCTTGATTGAATGTAAGTTGCAGATGTTTGAACTAGTTTTACATTTTTCTTAGCTTAGCATTCAACATCCCACTTAGGGTAAATATAAAAGCTATGGCCAAAACAACTATTCATAAGCATAAAATCATTTTTTAATGAACTATCGTTTTTATATTCCTGCTTCTAAAGTATACTAATAAGATAAATATTTTTATAAAAGGAATTCTTAAACATTTTAAACGTATTTGTTTAGAGTATTAATTTTTAAAATTTAATTTATTTTTTTATTATTCACTCGTAAATCTCAAATGAAAAATAGCTTCTAAAGTTATTTTCGAGTTTGCCAATAAATGATTAAATTTATTTTTCGTGTCTGAAATTATTTTCGTTTCCGAAAACGGGAATAATTATTTTAAAACTATTTCAGAAATTTCTGTTTATTCTTTGTTCTAGCTTTCGAAAAAAAATTGATTTAAATATGGAAATTGAGATTTCCTTGTTGGCTGCAATGTTAATAAAAATTATTTTTTGCAATAATTTATGTTTTCGTCCCAATTTCATTATATTAAAAATGAAACTGATAATTTTATATTTAATTTTCTTTTTAAAAAAATATTATAGTAAAACCCTGTCAATATTCATTGGATTTCATGAATGTAATGCTGTTTTATTTCATTCTTTACTTAAAAGAAAAATATTTATTACCATATGTTGTATATACAACATGTAACAACTAGTAAAAATACAATTGATTAATAAATGTTTTTAATGAAATTCTAATTTTTCCTAGTTTATAATTTCTTTAAGATTTTACTGCAAACTTCACAAGAGCTCGAAAAGTTATAAATCGTCGCTTAAAAAGCCACACCACCTATTTCTATTGTTGACAGGAGGAATTGAAACCCTTTTAGGTATTGCAATCGTAATGAAACAAATTTGAATATGTTTTAAATCTTTCTGAAAGAAAAATAATTTTGGGGTTATTTACTTCTAGGCATTTCTCACATTTCATCAATGATTAAACTAACCATTGCATTAACAGACATGAACTAGCATGGATGAGACATAGATAAGCTATTCTTTTATCCCACACTTATTGAACAAGAGAGTGATAATAGATCACAGTCAGGTAACTTAACCATCCTCCTTACCGGGCGGGATTCTCGTTTTAGCAAGGATGTCCGTTATGCAAATGTTAATATAAATAAAATGTTGTAAAGGAAAAAAACCCTTTTAAGTAATGACGGGAGTGAAAATCATTTAATCTCCACGAATAATCAGCAGATGGAGACTTCAACTCCGTTAAGAAACTTTTCCCCTTACTCAGAATTAATCTATACTTTTGACAGTTACTTTTTTCGTAGTTCTTAGTAATAAAAGACCCTCTTCTGTTACTTGCATTCAACTATTAGTTACGAAAGAAGATACGTACTTCCTCAATTACACCTGCACTTTGTTAAAGTTATATTGAGTTGATGTTATTCGTAGATAAATCACAGGACATTACTAAGCTCTCTCTTTTTCATAACTGTCACGAATCACCAACCTCGTGTTTCTACCGTTATTTCAAGGAACTCTATGTATCTTCAGGTGCAGCATTCGCAATAAAAAAAGTAGTGAATTTGTTTGGAACTTTTTGACAAAGAAAAAATTTGGACTATTTGCGTTTTTCAACGGGAAATTATGTTTCCAACCATTGTAGCGATGATTAATGTAGTCATAACA
Source organism: Araneus ventricosus (assembly GCA_013235015.1). Lineage (NCBI taxonomy): Eukaryota > Metazoa > Arthropoda > Arachnida > Araneae > Araneidae > Araneus > Araneus ventricosus. The sequence goes on from BGPR01000040.1 coordinate 1,193,869, forward strand.
TGCAGGGCCGGCCTTTAGCCGATTGAACCAATTGCTGCTAATAGGGCCCCGTCGCTAAGGGGCCCCACGCTAGATAACTACAGAGAATGTACTCGAAAGGATTTTTCAAAATTTAATTAGATTTGAACTTAATTAAAAACTAATTGATATTTTAACTTATTTGTTCAATAATTTCGGATCATATTATCTCGCAAAAATCATTCTTACACACTTAGGGAGAAAAAAACAGTCTTTTTTGTGTGGTGCCAATTACAATCTTATCTTTAATTTTAATTAATTTTTCGAAATGTATTTGATATATATTACGAGGGTATTTTTTATTCTCTTAATTACTACACGCTTGTTGCGACGATATTAAAAACGCATTGTCTTTACTATAATTGTATAAATTTTGAAAAATAATATAAGGACAGTCGAATCAAGCCAAAAACATTATCATGCTACGGGCGATGTTTCGAACTAGAGGTTCGAATCCCTCTTTTTTCAAAAATATATATATATACTGTTATGGTTTTACAGACTTTGGGATCGGGAGACACGGCTAACTGAAATTAGTTCCAATAGGGCCCCGCATCTCCTAAGGCCGGCCCTGATAACATGGCCACTTTCAAATAGCACATGCATGGCATTGTCAGTAATGAACACATCGAAGTATTCGGTATTCGCAAAACTGCCCTTACTGGCCGATGATTCACCGATGACAGATCATTATCAGGTGTTATTATTCTTTTTAAGAATACTATCACCTGATATTTTTACCCCAATATATTTCTTATTATATTATTACACCAATATATTCCTTATGTAACTGGTTTTGTAATTAAAAAAATATTTAAAAATGGGGAGTGTTGCTCTTCCAAAAGGACGACGACGAACAGCTTGTATCATCAATCTGCATCAGTATTGTCCCCTTATTTTGAGCAACATCTCCTCCTCTGGCTTTTACATATAACCAGTTATTCTGGCTGAAAATAATTAACACCTTTTGAAATAAATTCTGTTGTATTTCTTATTATGATCTATAATGCTAAAAACGCAAGGTACTTTTTTGAATAGACTATAGGTATCAAATAGTACTATTTTGCGATGTACTTTGTAATATTGCGTTGAATTTATATGAATACTGCATCTTTTATTATACGCTTACGACAAATCAACTCCAATGTTTCTACTGATATTTAGAACATTAAACTCTTTTATTTTGCACAATCGCAATCAAACAAACCAGAACTTTTCAAGAGTGGATTGATTTAGTACATTTACATCGCGTTTCTATCATTTTAGATATGATTAATCATAACAATGACACACACGAGCGTATGCATGTCATAGTTCATAATGAACATATCAATGTACATAATCTGTTCCCAAATCACAAAACCACTCTCATCGAGCAACTTGGCGATGATAGATCACTATCAGGTAACTTAAAACCACTCCTTAAAAACCAACCACCTTACCGGGCATAGAACCCTTTTTAGTAAGAATACTCCTTATGTAAATGGTTATGTAAATAAAATTTTGAAAAAAAAAATCTTTTAAAATGGGGAGGACTACTCTTCCAGAAAGAGGATCTCCAAGAATGACTAACAGCTTGAGCCATCAAGCTGCTTCAGCCGTGTTGAGTAACTATCCCCCTTACTTTGAACTACATCTTTTGTTAGGCATCACACCGGTCGCGTGGCACATTTTGCTTGCCTAGATCCTCTATTCAAAACAGGGGTGAAGGCACTTACTACTTTACCATCAGAAGACTTTTTTTACCTCTCCCCTACCTAGTTTTTTTCATAATTTATCATACCTTAAGAAAACCGGAATTTTTTTTAAACTTCAGAAGTGTGCCTCGGTGAGGGGTTGGGGTTTTTTCATACCCCACTCCCGGTTATTTTCGGTCGTTCACCCGTCACCCACTGTCTGGTAAGGGGGTCTTTCTTTCCACTTTTTTTATCCGTTACAAAAAAATTTCATGCCTTTTTCTGATCTTTTTTTACGTCTGATCTGATCCAGAGTCAGATTTTTCGGGGTTCTTTTGCCCTCATACCCTCCATTTAGATCTGCCGTTGGTTGCCTCGAAGTAGGTCTGCGACTAACATCTGGCATCGGATTTAAATTCTGCGGTCTCATATATACCGAATAATCTCTCATAACCTACATCTCTGCCTTTGTATTTTAAATGTGTTATTACTGTACCCCCATGAGTTTTGGTGAAAATCGGGGCGGAAACTGGGTATGTACGTCAGGCGAGTCATCGGCCGTTGGGGGTCGCGTGCACTCGCATTGTCATGTTTTTTTTAAAAGCATAATTAATTTGGCGATAAAAAAATACCGTTCTTGACGGTATCTGACTGTCGGGTAAGATTCTTTTAAAAGAGAAAATTTAAATATGTATACCTTTCCTTACGATATGGCACAAAATCATAAAAATAAGTGCTTAATAATAAAAATACTGTTATTGCGGATTCTTGACTGTCGGATGAGATATTTTTTATGAAAGAAGAGTCAATTTAAGTTTGTATGGTTTTCCTTACGATATAGTAGAAAGTCATGAAAATAAGTCCTCAATAATGTGCTTCATCTTTCTTTTTCTTTTTTTGAACTTTTTCTTTCCCCCATAAATGTATAAATTTAATATAGATATAGCAATTTACCACTTAACAATTTTCCCTACTATATATTTAAATGTCAGTTTTGTTTTAGGAATATGTTTTCGTATTGATTCATCTGAGATTTCATAGAATTCTTGAGATGTTTATGAATTTTATTTAAATTTTGCATCCAATTATGTCGTTTACCAATGAGTAAATTTTAGTTTATAAGTTCAAAAATGCGATAATTCGATGCACATGTGACGGCCGGATAAATCAGAGAAGTGCTCAGTTCTAATTTTTTTCCTCTGAAGATCAGTATGAACTTAAGTTTATGTAAATTCGAGTGATTTATCGGTAATCGGTAAGATAATGAATAATTGTATAAACTCAAGTGATTAATTAATCAGTCTGTTGATGATTTATTTCTTCACAGGACCATAAATAAGGGGACCTACTTTTTTTCCAATGAAAAGGAGGGTACAAATAAGTTATAGATAAAAAAATCGCAAATTAAAGAAAAAACATTTTATTCATTGCTCTAGCTAAACCCCTCATCATTTTGCTTTAAAATGATAAACGCAAGTGTTTTGTCTCCATGTCGCCCCTTAAATATTCAGCCTTCCCTCACATCATTTTAGCTTTAAAATTGGCATAAACAGTAGAATGTTTTGTCTCCATGTGGCGCCCTAAAACCTAATAGAAGCCCCCCACCCATTTTGTAAAAATGACTATATACGCAAGGAATGTTTGTCTCATGGCCCCTCTAAAACTAGGCAAACCTCCTCATCAGTTTTGCTTTAAAATGAGCATAAACGCAAGAATGTTTGTCCCATCAGCGCCTTCCATAAATCTACTAGCCTCCTCATCACATTTGCTTTAAAATACATAAACCAGTAGGAATGTTTTGTTCCTGGCCCGCTATAAAATGCTATAGCCCCTCATCACATTTTGCTAAAATGTCATAAACAGAAAGGTTTGTCTCCATGTCCTATATAATGGCTAAACCTCTATCATCGTTTGCTTTAAAATGACATAAACGCCAGATGCTTTTGTCTCCATGGTATGATAAAGTACAAGCCTCCCTCATCACATTTTGGCTTTAAAAGATGACAAAACTATGGGAATGTTTTGATTCCATGGCTTAAAACTAAATCTATTCATGCCCTCATCACATTTTGCTTTAAATACATAGAACATAAGTATGTTTTGTCCT
>BGPR01000040.1:1197694-1244401 GCA_013235015.1 Araneus ventricosus
CTAACTCCAACGGCCTATGAGCTTCTTTCTTCTTCTTCACTTGACTTCATTATGCAGACTCTTACCTTTCTTCTTTCTTTCCTTTCTTCTTCTTCTACCTTCATTTATTTTCTTTACCTATAGTAATTGCCTCTTTCTGTAGCAACTTTTCAAATTAAATGAGTCGCTACCTTGTCCAGTGTAAAGAAGCAGATCTTTGCACGGAAAAAAGAAAAGAAAAAGAAAGAAAAGTTAAAGAAGAAAAGAGTGACGCTAAACTTTTTTCCTTGTCTTTTCCATAGAAATAAAAGAGTAGTTAAAGTTTATATAATGATATTAGAAGGGTAGAGGGGAAGGGACAAAAGAGGGAGAGGGTGGGCAGAGGTTTAATTTGAGGTGTTTTCTTGACGCGTAGTGAAGAAATAAGAAAGCACTGAACGAAGGTAAGAAAAGGGTCTTGTATGGAGGCGGAGATGATCTCTTATATAAGGAGTTTAATCAACTCCCCGAGCGCGTTAAAACAGGGAGAGGAAGTTTTAGAAAGATTTTGATGGATTGACCGGAAATTGATGGAAATTGAAAAAGCATAATACCTTAAACGATGATGCCTTTTCCTTTTTCTCTTTCTCTCGTGTTTGATATGAAAATACATTTATCTTTATCCATCCATAAAAGAGAAAGTAATTCAATCTCAAAGAAAAATAATAGATCTCTAAGCAACCGCTATAAAGACAGGCATATCGGTGGGGTAGGTTATTAAGGCACTTTGAGTAGTCTAATTTGAAAGAGACAAACTTATCATAACAGAAGCCTTCGCAGATGAAATCTGTTGGGCAAAAATTATATAAAATTCCAATTAGTAATATTTAGTTTATCTCTACGGTAGTAAAGTAAAAAAGTTACAAATTGTAATGTGAAATTAGTAAATGCTATTTATGACCAAAGCTTACTGTGGCAAGTTAAATCTATAATGTCAAACATTTTATACACTTGGTATATAATATGCTCTCAAAAGAATGGGGCAACAATTTGAAAAAACCATTTTAAAGTACATATCACTACTACTTTTAGCACCGCATACCCTGAATTTAGGAGCCAGGATGGTTCCTTGCCGAATAGGTATATGTGAACCTTTTATTGAAAGAAAGGCTTAAAAAATTTACAAACCTATATAACTAAATACACATCACGTATTTCATTCAACAGTTGTAGCCTCCCAACAGAACTTGAGGGCTGTTGCTACCTCGTCTACCAAATTATTATTTACAAAGGGATTACGAGAACGTCTTACTAAGCTAAAATTAAAATTAAAATGTGTGTCTTATAAGAAAATAAGTGGAAAAGTAAAAATTGTTCATTTATTCTTGTTGGATCAAGGAGGGTTGAGGACCTGTTTGTTCATTGAAGGAGAAAAAAAGTTTCGAATCCCAGAGTATCTACGCTGGGATGTATTATTTTGTCTGTATTGAGATTTTATTAAGTTTTCATTTTTATTAGAAAAGAGACTGTTGATGCTTTTGAATCTTTGAAAGCTTACGTTAAATATTTCTACTGCAAAATGAAACATGAAAATGCAACGAATGATTGCACGGCCAAAGGAGATAAATAAAATGACGAATTTTAATTATTTCCAGGAAAATCGTGTATTTGCCTTGATTTGAGGCAAGTTTAATATTACTAAATGAATTATGCAAAACTGAAAAAATTATGAATCGAAGAAAACTCTAATTACTTCAGAGACAATATGAACACCAAAGTATTGCATTTTTGAAATGTTTCAAAGAGGATTTTGAAATTATTTCTGATATAGTGTTTGTAAGAATAAAATAATAGACTATACAAGGTACCAATTGGGTTGCGTCATTTCTTTAATAGACCGAACATTGAGATAGTGAGTTTGCACTTCGTTCTACTGTATATATATATTTACCAGCTTAATTCAATTTAAATTTTGTGTAGACGTATATCTGAGAAAGTATTGTCAATCGTCTAAAAATTCGACCTCGGAGATTTTGAGAATCTCCGTTAACATCTCCCCGAGTCCGAAAAATACTTTTGAGATTATGTCTGTGTATTACTTTTTGTCAGTTTTCAACAACCTAAAAAACGAAACGAGTTAAAAAAGATAAAATTTGGTATGTGTTCCCAAACCCAAACTGTCGATCTCTATCAAATTTGGACCAGACAACGAACCCATCAACAAGAAGAGGTACTTTCTATCGGGTCATGAAAACAAACATCGCCATATTTACAAAGATGATTTTAGTATGTGTTGCCATTCACGCCGAATAAAATTATGTATACACTTTTAATTACTGTATTTATCTGCCAGTGTTGCCACTCAATGTCCAGCGAAAAGTTTATTAGTTGTTTTAGTATTGGTGCGTTGCGACTCTTGAGGAAAATATTAAATATGAATACTAAACCTGGGAGAATCCAAAATCTTTTATAATTTTCTGAAATCTCTTATTAAAAATGAAGGAAAATAGCAATTGAAATCAGAAACAAGGTTAATGTTTATCCCTAACTTTAAATAAACATTTGAATTATATTTAAGATTGAATACCGTATCTTAATTTGTAGAAACAAACGCTTTTGTTTGACACAGCATAGCCAAAATAACAATTAGGAATAGGAAACAAAAAGCTAATGCGTTTATCTCTAACTTAAAAGAAACATTTAAATTGAATTTTAAGAACGAATACTTCTAACCCAATTTGTTTAGAAACAAACACTTTGTTTATGCAGCATAGTCGACATTTGGTTCTTCCGCCACAAAACACCTAAACATCCAGTAGGAACAAACACATTCCTCTCTTTTGACGTAAAGAATAAACCTGTTTACGAATGAATCGCACGTAGCTCTTTCCGTACCTTTCACAGAGTACCCAAAGTCAGTACCCCCACTGTACCCGGTATATATTTTACCGAATTTTCGTATAATCCAATTTCCCGCAACCCGAACAGAAGTAAGTCTAATTAGTTCCGGATTCGTGAGGTTCTACTGTACATTTAGTTGTGCATCTTATTTGACTTTCAACAAAAATTAAATTTAAAATAATAGAAGTTAGAGGAAAACCAGTCATAAATTAATCTTATAAGAAAATCAGTAATTGTAACTTTTAAAGTGAGGTAAGAAATTCTTCGAAGAACGGTTAAATGAAGATACCAGCATGAAAGCCTCAAAATTATAAAATGAAAAATATCAGTGTCAACAATCACAGAAAAGTGTAATTTTGAATATCATCTTTCATAAGAGTTTGATTGACGCCAATTGGAAACATTTGGGTGCCAGTATATCACCAACACAAATTACTTGTATTTATAAGATACAACCATGGTAGAGTATAAGAAGTCGAGGGACGATTAATACAATTGTGACAAATCAACCATTCCTGCGATTCTACCGATATACAGAACAAATGCAACTTCTCCCTTTCCTGAAACTTAATGTTAGGCTTGAACGATTTACAAAAATTATTTACACAAGTTTCTCTAAATGTCATTAAGAGTAACTTACATTTAAGGAGAGGTACTCATCTGAGTTCACACATATCAGTTTAGAGGAAGGAAAAGAAAAAATAAGCAATGACTATTTCATAACATTCAATAATGACAATATGAAATAATTGCAACCGATGAGAATAACTACTCTTGGTTTATACAAAAGTTATTTCTCCCTTCCAATATCAGCAATGACAGGTGCTTGAAAAGAGTAACAAGAATTAATTATGTTCTTTTACCACATTTATTAGTCATTAAGAGAAACTTAAGAGAAGAGAGTAGGGAAAAAATGATGAAAAATATAAAGGGAAAAACAAAAAAAGTAATGAATAGTGCGCTTTAATATTCAGTAGCTCGTATCGTGGGAAGAACTGGCAATTAAATAACATCATTCTCAAGTAAGCATCATATTTTATTTAATTGTTTTAATTAGACCTAAAGTGGTGTTTCTTGATTATCATATATTGATATCCATTATATTGTTTCCTATACCATTAAAATGACCTAATGAAATTTTAAAGATTCAAACAAAGCCTACAAAATTAAAAAAATTCATCTTCTTGTCCTTAATTATTTATGTCCTAAGATATTTCAGTTAGATTCGTAATAAGTTTTCTTATACTTAACTGATGAGCATTTAATTCATGAACGCCAAAATTTGTATTTCTGAATTAAAAAGAAAGTTAGCAGAGACGCACAACATGTTATTTTTGATGTTTTACGAAAAATTTTCGTTTGATAGAAAAACAGATTACCATGGATTTAAGGACATAGCTTTTACATATACTTGTTTCTCGAATAGTATGCATAATGTCCTGCAAGAAATTTGTTTTAGGATTACTCATAACATAAAAACAGAACGAATAGTATGTATACATCCCTTATCTAAGTAAGAATTGTTTTAGATTATTCATACATAAAACAGAAAAATACACATGTTCCTTCTACAGGAACTCATCCGAAACGGTGAACAAAGTGGCGAGTATGAATTTTGTATATGTCATTCTGGGGATCCATTTCTAGGTAAAATGAGTTTTTAGTTTTTTAACTTATAAAATCAATACTTCCAAAGAGGGAAGTAAGAGAAAGGATTGTTATAAAAAAATTAAAAACAATTATTTAACTGAACTCAAATTAGTTATGTAAAATATTCAAAAGAGTATTCAATTCTCAAGTCTTGAAATAAATGTTCCACAATAGATTAATAAATATGAATTAAAATGAATAAAAGAATGATTTTCAACCTAATTCTGCGATTCCGGTTAATAGAGTAGCATTTTTAAAAATAAATATAACTACTGCGTCTTCCTCAAAGATAAAAGCAGACGGTTTTCAATACTAGCCTATAGTCCGACTTATTTTATAACCTCGATTATAAGAACGTGTTAATCTCGTGTCATGTCCTGAACGGTTAAAAAAAATCAAAATTTTAACACTTCAGGAATTTTCTTCTTTTATCCTGTAATTTTTTATTGTATAATCAAGTTTTTAAACAAGCCTTCCAGAAATGAGCGTTCTATCAAAGCGAATTAGGTGAAATTTTCTAACTTCTTTCATTGATTGATTTGGAAAGAGTTTTTTACAATCATTCTCAGATTACCCCTAATTTACATGCAAAATAGGAACTACTTCACATATCATTACGGTAAAAAAAGAAAGCCAGGTAATTTTCAAAAACTCTATCAACGACAATTTTCAGATTTCGATGTAACAAACAAATTTATGGAACGTTTCAGACTTAATATAGCGACTACACTTAATATTTATGAACAATAAAGCGCATTTAGACTAAAATTAAAATATAAAGACTTTTGATTTCCTTGATTTTACAGCTTGTTGGTCATAAAATAATGACATTTAAAAAAAAATAATATTGTAACATTTACTTTTCTTTTGCGAAATATACAAAGGGAAATTATTGTTCGTCAAAACTTTCGAGAGATGCCTGAATTCGAGTTTCACACCCTCCCCAGAGTCAAAAAAAATCATTTTGGAATTATGTCGATATCACCTATTTTTCTGTTCGAGTATATGAGTATTAACTCAAAAAACGTAACAAGCAGAGCTAGACTAAAGAAATTGTGATAGCAACCTTTTTACATCAAATATATATCTGTACCCATTTTGGACAAAATCAAATCAGAGAATGTCTATCTCTGCATGTCATGTGTCATAGAACAGAAATTCGCTGACTGTTTGGAACACAAATTAAAATTTGTATCAACTTTTCACCTCATTTAAATTGAGGAAAAAGTTAAAATGTACTCATTTCATATCTACAGTAAATCATCATGTTGTTTTAAGTATAGTGAAAGTTGACAGAGAACAATCAGTAGTTTCTTTTTTTACTAACTTTATAGATTAATAGTAGTCCAGTGTTTGTGGCTTTATCAAATTTTGATAACATCCATCAACAGAATTTCTACCTCTCTCCCCTCATGTGTTTATGAACAAGATTTTCCGCGGACTGTTTGAGCACCAAAATTAAAACCTGTATTCAAATTTTGCACCCCTCAGTTAAAGGGGATTTCGAAATGACATTTTCTCATTATTCTTACAATGCTCTACAGAAAAGCATCATGTTGTATAGCTATAGTTGAAAATCGACAGTTAACACAATCCAATAGGCTTTCTCACCGTTGACTAAAAGTATGAACTTAGAATAGCTAGAACTTTATGATTAGGGTAGCCATTTTGTATAAGTTCTGTCCTCCCTCGAAAAGTGTACAATAAATGATGTTACAAATGTTTTATTTATGCATTTATCATATTATATAGGTATTCTGTATTATTGTTAAGTGACTAACTTTCCCGCAAAAGGACACCAATAAATTAATGCTCAAATATATAAATAAAAAACATTTTATTCATTGCAACAATAATACAGAATACTCTTATAATATGCATAATGATAATAAAAACAAATGTAACATCATATTGTGCACTTTGTCGAGAAGGTCAGAATTATCAAAACGAGGACTGTCCACCTAAAGGAGGACGTGGTCACCATTATTGTGTTTAAGGGGCGACATGGAGACAAAACCTTCCTGCGTTTATGCCATTTTTAAAGCAAAATGTGATGAGGGGGCGTAAAAACAGTACCAAACGCCTGGCGCAATTTACGCTTGTTAAGCCACTAATGACGACTGGAATAAAAAAATCCTATTATTTTCCCGCGCCATTTACTATCGCTACGCCACTGGCCAAGGTGATAAAATGTCAATGCCTTTATATCACTTTTTAACGTCAAATATGAAAAAAATGCCGTGCCCCGGTTGCCCTTTACACATGCTAAGTCATTGATGATGCCTGGGGGGGCGAAAAAATAATATTATGAACCGGGCGCCACTTAACCTCGCTACGCCACTGACGGGAAGAGGTCCAAATGCATACTGGATTTTCTTTACTACACTCTAACTGTAACACCACTACATGCCCTGCACTTAGAATCATGAAGAATCTTCACTACACTACAGAGCACAAAATGCCACATATTTCGAAAGTATGCGCGAAAGTCGTGGGAGGGGGAGGACCACTTCTGCTTGTTTGATATTGGAATCGCCCTTAAATTATAAACTTTTTAAAGGCGAACTGTTTTTGAATTTAACATTTAGATTTTAGATGACTGAACCAAACTAATTTTTTTTCTCAGCTCCGTCCCAAAATACCGTTTTAAAATAGGTTTTCACCGAAAGTTAAGAACATTTTTTCCCTCTTTTCAAGACATTAGAAGACCCTGTCTTCCCTCTTTAGCTGTCAACATAACCATCATGCATGATGTGATGGAAAAAACGGGAAATTAAGGCAACGTGAAGACTTAAAGAAGACAGATAGATTACTTAGTGGGAATTGAAATTTTAATCGTTTACTGGTACATCATTTTTTCCTGCCCGTTCAAAAAGCAAAAATATCTACTGATATGATATCTGTTTCTTCTGTAAGGAAAAGGTTGAATTTACATAAAATTTCAAATGGGTAGCTTTTCAGGCAGTAAAAATGCTCGTAATACCTGTTTTTTGTTAAAATTTTACATTTAATTATGAAATTATGAAAAGATTGGCCAAGTATAATACTGTATTGATGTAGTGCCAAACTTAATTTTTTGTCAGCTCTGTTAAGTTAATTTGAGCGAATATTATTTTAGTGTGCCCTCAATGCTGTCAAAAAAGATAAGTGATTAATTGGCAAATGTTCTACTACCATACCACGTTAACAAAATTTTTCATAAGCATTTATGAATGGATCATTTTTTATTATTATTTTTAGCTGAAGTAAAAAGAAGACATATGGAAAGATTGGGATTACTTGAGATTAGGACAATTAATCAACAAACAATTGCGATTATTAGAGATTGGGAAAATATTTAAAAGCACTTGTTGACCAGAAAAGACGAAGCTGCAGCACACTGTTAGACGCACATTCTTGATATGAATTATAAAATAGTTAAATCCTTATAACGGAAATAAATTGAATGCTTTTTTTATTGTAAAAGAGTAAAAATACTGTTATTTCAGTTAACTCATGGAACGCATTTAGTTCAGTTCTATTTTCAATAATATAGTTTTTAAAGTAAACTCACATATACTGAAAAAAATTTATCGCTTAATTCTTCATATTTTGTTATTTAAAATTTAGAAACTTCAAATTATTTATAATTTTGTGAAGAACTTATTATTGTTAACCTAAATAAAAACTTTTACACATTCACATTTCTTAATAATTAACGCAAGAGAGTTTGAATATTTGTCTGGAATTTTGAGTGAACTTTCCAAAATAAACATTTATAATCAAAATATAAAACCACTGTTTAAACACCATCCTTGCGACTTAATTGCTATTACACAGTCTTAAATTGATCAAATCCTTATATAACCAGAAAAAATGACAAATAATTTCGTAAAATATGGAAAAGACATTTCATCAAAAATGTAATTTAAATTTATTAAATGTTATTAGTTTTATTATGAAATAAAATAAAAATTTCAAAGATGTTGAAGCTGAAATTAGATAGTTAGAAATTCGATTATATTAAGAGGGGAGATTAAATCTTTTGATTCAAAGAATTCTGTGGCAACTGTTTAATGTAATGTAATTAATAGGATGTAATTTAATTATAAAATAATTTCCTTCTTAAAAGTTGAAGTATTATTCGATATCTTCATCAAACATTACTTCTTATGTTTTCTCAAATTGTTTATCTACATCATTCGCACTTAGAATGCGTTTTGCTTCAAAACAATATAAATTAGTAGATTAATTATTAAAATATATAAGTTTTTCAAAATTAATTAAGTATTAAACACAGTGGTAATAGTTGAAATGTAAGTATTCCATTTTGCTCTTTTTTTCCCTTCACAACGTTCCAAAAGCGATCCATAATGAAACTTTCCCACAATGCCCCCGTTCTCAATTCAAAGTAATACCCTCATCAGCCCCCACCAATCCAACCCCCTCAGCCCCCATATAGATATATAGGCTCGCCTAAGTTTGAACCAATGGCAAATCTTCCTTTCTAAAGTCTATCCGACGCATTAAATTGCTCTTCTTCTTCTCTTATATTTTGGTGCACGAAAGTTACGCGGGGGTAGACTAAAAGAAGTCTACAAAGAAAAAAAGACCCCGACTTAATAGAAGACTGCCATTTCTGGCAGGCATTTAACAGCCCGTAATATGACCAAAGGCGGTCGCCTTCACTGATTACGCTTTTATAGAAAGCGTCTGGGCTTGTATAGATATATCCCTCGCTTGAGAATGGTAACGTCCTCCGGAAAAGTAGTCCAAGTCTTGCATGAGGTGTCCCTTTTCTTGCTTTTTATTTGATGGAAAGTCCCTTCAAGCTAGCTGTTATCAGTGCACTAAAGAGCAGTGAGCATTTGGGCCCGATACATGTTTTAAAGATCCTTTTATTTAATGTCTGGGTATCTTTCTGGTCAAAAAATAAGAGGCGGTGAATGAGAAGTGTTGGGAAACCTACTCTATTTCGGTCGGTCCATTATGGTAGTCAGCAGGGCAAGGGGAGGTAGTTAGGTGTCTTGTAGACGTAGGGAAAGAAATTATGAGGAGAAGGTATAAATGCGACGGTATGAATAGCTTTTAAAATAAAAGAAGTGGAACCAATGCCAAATTTTACGTGTAGCAATGGAACTCCTGCTCAGGGTCGAATTTTAAAAATGGAGTATTCAGTACGGAAGGCCGTAGATTTGTATGTTTCATCTCTGTTTAAAAATAGTATATTTCAAATAACAAATGAAACAGAATTATGTCACTAAGAATCATCCTTAACAGGATTAGAAAACATGCTGTAATGTTTTGCTCTCGACTTTTTCGTGAACTTACACAATATGGTGCATTTTGGGCTTACTTTCTCCGCGTAGTGAAGAGAGTCCTGTATGCATTTTGTAACAGTACCTTTTCAGGGGCGGATTGAGGTTGTTGGAGCCCCTGGCTCTAAAATTTTTAGGACCGTTTGAAAGTTTTACATATATAACACTGTATATTTGGCCTATACGGTCATTATGTTTTAAAATAATATTCAAAATGTTACATACTTGCAATCACAGTAACTCTGTTTTTATTATTAAAAATTGAATTTTGTACTTCAGTAGTAGGCTTCAAAGAAGAGTGTGAGGTGGAAATGGATGGAAATCGTAGGTGAATGATTCCTCATTTCTGATATGGCTATTGTGCGAATTAGTTGATTCAAAGCATGGCATAGATTAATCTTATATATTGAATATATACAATAATACAATGTTTAAATCATTGAAAATGAGAACTCATTAATTCAGTCTAATGACTGAAATGATAGCTTCGTAAGAAAGTGTTAATTGGAAATGTACTTGAAGAGTTTCGAGGAAAACTAAATCTATAGCTATAAAAAAAATAATCATTTCGGGGCCTCCTTTCAGCCCGGGGCCCTTGGTCCTCGCCTAGTGCTTCTTGTCTTTAATTCGTCCATGTGCCTCTTTTCCCTGCCCAATTTGGTCCAAAATTTGACTCTAATCTTCAGTTTTGGTCTTAACCAAATTTACCAGGTAGCAATAGGATTCCGGCTGAGAGGTCTTGAGATTGTGTTTTAAAAGATGACTCAATTCAATAGTGGCTCCCAATATGGCAGATAAAAACAAGTGCAGTAGGTCTGTTCGATTACAGAGTTTCTCATTAATCAATATTTACATATAGAAATGGACTCGCAGGGTTTTAAGCCGAAAAAAGTTTGCCGAATGAAGAAAATTCAAGAGAAGCAGAGATGGACCATAACGTCTTACCACTTTTTTGTCCGTGAAAACTTTAGTGCTTGCCTATATGTTCGCTTAGCATGGAACATAGAGGTATATTTGCCATCGTAATATTGGCTTGAAAATTTATTGGAATTACAAAATAACATTGACTACTATGATGGCACTATTGTGAAAAGAAAACCATCAATTTTGTCCAAAATGCCAAGTATAATATAATAATGTCATGGATACAGGAGATGGTGATGTCATCTATCAAAATAGGAAAGATATGGTATAGAAGGTCTATAAAATATTAGAACTGTATATTTCGTATATTGGTTATGTATTTTGAGACGGTAAACCATTTTCCTGGCTAGCAAGTCGATACTATATGCAAATATTCTCTGACAGCTATTGTAGCGAATCTCTTTCTTACTCTGGTTGAAAGTTCCTAAAAGGGGATAACATGAAAAAGTTTCAATATTAACATATTAATTATATTTCAAACCTTAAATTACTGCATTTTTGAAGTACTGGCTTTATATACTAATAGTGGTAAAATGGCGTTTTAAATAAATTGATTCAGAGTAACACTAATAAATACTTGATTTTGTTGTATGTACTGGGTCGTATATTAGATATTATTCGCACTTCATAAAATTCAAGAAGTTCTAGGAGTCTATACACGTTTATGCGTATATATATATATATATATATACACGTTTCGGAATTCCTCTTATAACTACGCGAATACAGGAATTTATTATGTTTCCTTCATAAATTCCTGCTGAAAAGGACTTTTTTTATATATATATTCAAAGAATTCTTGTTTCGTCTGGTCTGGTTTGGTTTGTTAAATCAATACCCCTTTTTTGTAGCGTCGGACATCTTAATTTCGAATCGTGCTTAGTTGACGAGGATGACATCAAAAATTTATGAAAGTTCATGCTTTCAGGTACTTTTCATATATATATATATATATATATATATATATATATATATATTGAATATTGATAGGTCAGAGCTTCTTAAATTAAGGTTTTAGATCCCCAAGTACAGATCGCAGACGTAAGTTTTTTTGGGAGAAAAATTGCGCAATGTTTTGAATAAAAATATTAACAACATTTGCTTATGTAACTTTTCAATACTGACAGGCAAACAGACGCAGAAAATCATCTTATGCATGGCATTAAAATTTTGCAATCAAATTCTCACTAAATAATAATTATTGCCATTTGTCATCAGTTAGTACTTTTGGTCTGTTTTATTTTTCTGATTATATTTCTCTACGTCAGAGGTAAACCATCATAAGTAACCATTTTGACAGTTTACAGGAGAGACAAAAGAAGTTCTAGAGTGCAATGTGTTACAATGCAACATTTTTTTTTGAGAGTGTTTATCTTCTGTTCTTTTCGACCTGCTACTTCGATAGTTTGCTCATCCAAAGATTCACCCGGGTTAGTGCAAACAGGACAAAACATCAAAATCAGCAAAATTGGACTGAGGATTGAACTTATCTCCCAGGTATAGCTTACTCGGGTTAGTGCAAACAGGATAAAAACATCAAAATCAGCAAAATTGGACTGAAGATTGAACTTATCTCCCAAGTATAGCTTGGACACAGAATAAATTTGTCGTTTGGTGCGAATTTTTAGCCGAAAGGGATAGCTAAGGGAGAAAGTTGAAGAACCCTTGGTATAGGTGAAAGACAGGCTTTATAAATTTTGAGCCCGAATCATTCTTGGAAATCATGCAGTGTCTACAACTAGTGGTTGTTGTATCTGTCCCTTTCATTTTAAAGAAATTAATACTTCTCCAGTTAGGACAAAATTAGATTTTGAAAAGAAAGTTCTAAAGTTTTCATTTGTTGAAGATAACGGATATTGCTATTATTTCTGTGGGATTCAATTCCAGACCTTTAAATTAGTTCATTCAACAGTAAATTCTTTAAATTAGAAGTCATTGAAAATACTATAATATATAAGTTCTTCATTTAATAGAATTCAACTCAAATTTTTATACAATAATAATTTTTTAATAGTTTATAACAAATTCATGAAGATATATCTTGAATTATTCCTTATTTGGTATAATTATTTAGATGTAATTTTTTACAAAAGGAGTTTTTACGATTGACTCCTTCGCGTATAACGATGTATCTGATTCATGCTTCAAATTACTGAATAATTGTTATTTAAATCTGTAATTTAAGTCAAGTCTTGCATTTAAGTCAAAGTAACAATTTATATAAATGGCAAAAATAACTTGGGCCCTCTTAAGTCTTTCAGCTGTACTTTATATTCTTATTTTGGTTGATATAACAAGAGATGCTCCAAATAGAATGTGCCAATTAATTAGGAGGTTAACTAAACTTATAAGTCAAGGGGTTAAGATAGAAAAACGCTTATCGTCCTGAGAAATATTCATATTAAACTATTAGCTTATAATAATGCACACAATACATCCATCCACTTATGAAGTGTTTGAAAACCAAAAGCTGTAACTAACTTATTCGTATCCATGAATTTAAATGACAAAAATCGCATCTTCCATGAATTAAGTTAAAATAAAATTTCCAAAACATTATGTGTCATCTAATTATGATGTAAAATAAATTCGGATGTCAAGAGGTTAAAGATTCACATCATTTATTATTCATAACAAGTTCCATTGCAGGTGACAAGATGGATTTGTAATTGATTAGTATGATGGTTTTTGAATTTATATTTCATGAATGTTTATATTTCTGTGATTTTTAATCACAAAAAATCTGAAAATCACCGAAAGGTCTTCCAAGATAATACAAATAATCACATTTCTTGATTGGTGGATACTTAAATGGCTCTCATAACTTTGACACCACATCATGCCCCTCTACTTGAAATCACAAAATGATTTCTGACCGTGTTTAGTATGGACATGTGTGGAAGCTAAACAGTGGCGTAGCGACCGGGGGGCAAGGGGCGTGTAGATACCCCGACCGCCAGTTTTATGGGGCGACATGGAGTAAAAACATCTGCATTTAAAGTCATATTTAAAGCAAAATATAACGAGGAGACGTAAAAATAATGCCATACCCCTGGTGCTATCAACGATTGTTAAGCCACTGATAACGACTGGGATAAAAAAAAATCATATTATTTTTCCGGTGCCACTTTCTGTCTCTACGCCACTGGCTATAGTGACAAAACGTTAATGCGTTTATGTCACTTTTTGAATCCCTTAAGAATCGCATTTTCTTTGATATCTAATAAGATGACCCCCTCCTGTTTTGGAAAGTGGCTGTCAATTTCATTCATCTAAGAAGGCATAGAATACTTGAGATGCTTTTGGATTCTACTTAATTTTTGTGTCAAATTATAAAGCTAATTAATTATTAAATTTTAGTTTATAAGCATAAAAATGCTATTATTCGATGCACATCAATTTGACGGGCGCGAGACTTGAGGGGTTAAAGTCAAATACGAAACGAAAAAATACCACAACCCGGGCATCAGTTAAACAAGCTAAGTCGCTGATGATGGTGAAGGAACAAATCATATTATGACCCAGACGCCACTTACCTTCGCTACGTCACTGAAGGGAAACAATAGAGCCCCAAAGGCATCAGGCTCTCGCCGACATGCTGTGTCCCGCTTGTTCTTCCTTATCCATCTAGTTGCTTATTTTTTAAACATAATTTACATCGCCTATAAAGCCTTTAATATAGTTTTACATTAAAATAGTGGATTACATCTCGTAACTGACATCTAGCGTCAATTTTAAAGGTACCTTTTATTCAACAGAACAGTGAACAACTAAAACATGAATTTACTGCAAGCACCAGTAGTGAATTCTGTTTGCAGCTTCACTATGTTATCTGCGGAAAAATAAGTTGCATACTGTCTGTTTTCAAATACGGAAACCATGCCCGCTTTTGCTCATGCTCCAGTCAGTTTTCATTTCACCAAAATAGGAGTGCGATGGAAGAGGGAGGAGGAGTTCTTTATTTTTTTATTAAGCATTCTATAGAAACATTATACATGCTTCGAATTAAAACGAAACAGCACGAATTAAAAAGAAAATGAATATCGACATCGGAAAAAACAGTTAAAAGAAAAACGCGCCTAACAAAAAACTGCGGAAAAGCGCTCTTTTTTTCCACTGCGCGTCACCCCTCTGTGGAGTAAAATCGCCCAAAAGTGATAGGCGCGGGTTCCTGAAATGAACAGTATTTTGGAATCACTGAAGACAATGTTTCCTTAAAAAATTCATAACTCTTATCTTAGAGAAAGTATACTGAACTTGAAGTTTGAAACTTCTGCGAAGAGAAATTTAAGATGTCAACGGAAAAATGTATTTATGAACGTAATTCTAGACAAAAAGTACTACTATTAAATTCCTGTTTTTTTAATTTTATTTATATATTGTCGTTACAGAAGAACAATGATATGAAGTTTAATTTCTGTATGGTTAATTGTTTGTATAGGTTATTTGTTTTCAATGTATACTTTTTAGGGGTGTATTGGTATTCTTCTTCGGAACGATCTCCTTAGACAAAGTACGATTTGAAACTTCCCTCAAATTTAACCCTTAAAGGCCTAGTGCTGCTTTTAAGCAACGTAACAAATTTTGTTTTCTACAATCTTGAGAATACGACTGAAGCTCTAATGCCATTCGTTGCCAATAGGTTACATAGTGAAATTTTTATTAAATCAATTTATAACATAGAGATGACAGCCTGAGTGCTGATAAAAATAAAAATAAATTAATGTTTATCAGTTGAGGCTGCATCTTTTTAGCTTTGTCTGTACTCTTTAGAATACCATATTTTATTCCACAATGCAGATGGAAATTCCTTATCGGTATTACTATTTATTAAAATTCATCTGTGTTTGATATTATAGAATTTTGTCGAGGAAAATTTTTTCTGAAATAAAGCCCAGTGTTGTCAGTTGGTAACAGACTGTATTTTAGCCACGAACTATACTTAAAACGAAACAGGATTTTTAAAAGTATTTTTTCCATGTTTCCATTTCTTAAACAAAAGTTCAAGAAATGAAAGTCAAAAAACATTTTAAAATCAACTAGCCTCCCTCGCCGCCCTCTGGGCGGCTTCGCGGCCAGCACCCACTTTGCTCAACACTCTCCCTGCCACCTTGCTGTTTCGAGGCTTTCAGCCACTACTTTTTTCAGTTTTAAATACTGCATGAAGCTCAATAGAACAGACCATAAAACCATAGTAGATTTCATGTTCTTTGTAGACAACAGATTCCTTTAAAATTGTAAAATCTTTCAATAAACCTCATCTAGTTGTTATGTTTTGTATAACTTTCTCACGAATTTCTGCATGAAAGTCTAAAGATCCATAAATACAGAATGATATCGCCCTAAATAAACAGTTTCCATCACATATAATAGCTATTTTACAATATTTTTGACCCGTCATTTTGATAGAACTGTTGGAATCAAAATATTTAAAATAATATGGTAAAACCTTCAGACAGTTCGCCAGCCCTAACCACTCGACGGATTTTGACAACTTTTATTTCATATGAAAGTTTATGACGTTGTGTATTGTATATTTCTCCACCATACATTCTCTATATGTTTTTCCGATTTCGTTCGAAAATGGAACCTTGATGAACCTTTCAACCTTGGTGACAGATCTAGACGTCATAAACTTTCATATGAAATAAAAATTATCGAAACCTGTCTAGTGGTTGGGACTGGCGAACTGTCTGAAGGTTTTTACCATATTATTTTAAATATATAGATTTTTAAAAACTCGGGCTTTTAAGGATTAAGGGAACATTAATAATATCAGCGGAAAAATTTAATTGGCGAAGGTATTCTAAATAAAAGTAATCCGATTAAATTGCATTTTTAATTTAACTTGCATGTTGTCGTTGCAGAAGAGCAACGTCTTAACTGCCAAATGATTGTATTTGCAGTTACGTCATAGTTCTTCCGGAACCATCACATGACGCTCAATTTCAGTATCATTTATTTTGTTTGTTTTGTTACATTTTGTATTATTTTCGCCAGGGTTGGAGTGCAATATTTTCGAGGTATGCCATATAGTTGGTGAGGAATGCTATTGTAAATTATACATTTTGTAAAAGATTTTACGCTGAAGCTGAATTAAATAGATGCTCTTATTAATTGTGTTATTCACTCAAATGCAATTTATTTATTTAAATTAATAATCTTTTAGGAAACTGCGTAAACTCCATTATATATGACATAAATTCAGTTAGACACTTAATTTGTGAATGATTATTACAAAATTTGATTAAAATCCAATTTTCCTTTATTCGTTGAATTCGCAAAAATGTTTGAATATGGCAAATTAAATTCTATAAAAGATTAAATATAAAAGTAAAAGAAATTATGTTGTGGGTAAAAGTATTTTATATTCAATTTACTACTTATTTTTAAAGACTTTGGATTCTGATGTTAAATAATGCAGTGCTAACATTCTTGAGTATTTTTGTTTTTATCGTTTTTATTGTTTCTCACAGTTTATATTCAAAGAAAAAAGAAAGAAATCTACAAATTTTTTAACACATTGTGCATTAGCAATTACACACGGACGGAAGCTGATACATGTCTTCTTAGCTATTAAGTTGAACAGAAAGTTAATCAGTATTACAGTTGACTTATTCATAAAATTAGTGATTAATTTAATCTATTTCATTTTCTGTAACATTTGCCTATTTCTCATGAAACTTTGCAATTTAGGCTTCATAGAAACCTTCCGACGTGGACTTAAAATATCCATTTATTGCTATTTCTTCATACTATCATCTGTGGAAATTTTTACCATCAAGAAAATGCTGCAGTGATATAAATTGGATATAATCTAATAGGTCCATATGTAGACTGTTTGATAGAAGAGAAATAATTTCTTATGGAAAGGCATTAAAGTTCTTTTATCCATTATGCCGTATGCTTTCGATCATTGTCGTGCTGAAGAATCACTGCCTGCCTTTTGACCAATCCAAATCATTTGGGGGTTAAAACCTCTTAAAATTGCCCAATAGGCGACGCTATTTGTCTGCCGAAATAGTCTGGATATTTTTAACTGTTCATTACATCCTTTTCCTTCCATATTCACCATAAACAGCACATAACTTTCTTCTGATTCAGTTTTGCTTTGCTATTGGAATGGAGATAATAGTTCAGTTTTGGACTGATATATTATCTTTTTTTGTATACTACGAAGGATCCAGGTTTCGTCAGCAGTCGGAATTCGTTTTTTTAATGCTGTACTTTGTTTCGTGTGACTAGTGAAATGCTGTAGTAATCGGTGCTGACCGTTTTGGGATTTCATCTGAGACTTATAAATCAGTAAGATAAGACTTGTCCTTTCTTTTCAAACGTTCGTTCCATTGCTGTTCATTGTGTATAATGAAATCTCTCAGATATTTTCCTACTGTTGATTCTTGAATATGACCAATATATTATCATTATCAACTTGCTTGAACGTATCAAATCAAGGCTCATCCTCAAAATTGAAATCTTCCTCTTGACATATTTAAAATCATTGTTGATATTAACAGTCTGCATTAGGATATACTCAAATAATTCCGAGTGACTTCTGCAGGATTTCAATCACGTCGAAAGTCACTATGCATGAAGTGACATATATCTAGTTTTTCATGGGAAATGTCAGCAACAAATTTAACTATATTATTTTATTATTGTTTTTGTAACTATAACAATCCAAACTTGCGAAGGAACTATAAAGCATTTTATAGCTGCTACATATTATTATCGAATTATTCTTTTCTTCTACATCATGGTATTTGTGAAAATACGAGTGTGATGCAAAATTTCACTTGTGTTCATTGTACGTAGAACAAATATTGTGCTTCAAGATGATTTTGTTTTGCCTCGCCTATATACACTTATACTATAAATAATGTATTTTAAAATCTAATATTCCATTGGTATATCGGTGGTGTTATTTCAAAGAATTATTTCCAGGAGGCCTTCTTTTGTAAAACCACCATTAAATCCTTTATTTCGCTCGTTACTAGGAAACAACATTGTTTTCTGAAGTTCTTACGAAAACTTTACCATCTGCTAATTAAAGGGCAAAGATGAATTTAACATCAAAGAGTAATTTACAATAAAATTTCATTTATAAAGTCACCATTCAATCCTTTATTTGATACATTGCTTGGAGAAACTCCTATTGAGAGCTTCTCCATCTGCTAATTAAGGGTTTAAGATTTCTTAAGGAAATTTTGTTGCATTATTTTTATCCCATATCATAAATTGTGTCTGTTGACACGTTTCCTTGCGTATTTTAACAAGCATTGAAATGACATCGGACAATAACAACCCGAAATGTGCAATGAAGCTCTCATGTGCGACATTTTTACCTTCGAACCCACGTGCTCCACCAAGTTCTGGAGCAGGACAGACCTACTTACACTCTCGCACGTGGTCGGAGGGAGTGTTGTCTGCCGCGCAACCATAAAGAGACTTACTTGCCTTAAAGGACAAACTCCCGAGACTACATCGAACTCTAAACCTTTTATGCAACTCTTTTACGATCCGAGCATATTATTTACGTCCCAGCCATTGAAAAGGAGTACCGAAACGGACTCCGAAACCAATCTTAAATCACACGCAAGAAGAAAGGAGCGTCACCAACCAGCACAGAAAAGCATTATCCTCCGCTGGAGCAATCCATCAACTTATCTCGGAAACCTTTTCACTCTTAATCTATCAACAGGCTTTTTCTGCTTGTCATATGCAGAATTCCATCGGCCCTTTGGGGGGTGGGATGCCACCTCTTCTTTTTATTAGTATTCTCTTCCCTGCCCCCCCTTTTGTGCGAGCATTCATGGGACCTTTTATTGTTGGAGGTTTCCTCATGAAGTGATCACTGCAGACGGCAACATGGTGTCATTACCGCAGCTTAGAAAGCGCGCAAAGAGTGTGAAAAGATCTGGTTTGTTCTGAAAAAGTTTTTGTTAAAGAATAATGTTCAAGGTTCCTTGATTTTTATCAAAGCATTAGTGTTTGTAATATTTTCATTGCAAAGTGAAAGGACTAGAGTCATGTACGGACTTGATTTTTGAAACCAGGATAGTTCAAAATATAAGTTTGGCTTACAATTGCGCCATTTAAGCAATGAATAATTTGTGTGCTTTTGTATGGGGGTTTTATGATTTAAAACAACGAATTGATCTTTAAAGAGGTTTTGTCACTTTAACCAACAGTCATATCACTATGGAGTTTGTTATCTCTAAACTTCGAAAGTCTCTGGTAGCCCGATAGCAAAGGCTCGACTTCAGAACGGAATTGTCGTGGGTTTCAGGCACGACTCCATCCAAGTCTGCTCTGTACGCTTTTTTGATGTTTCATGATGTTTTAACACAACAAACTATATTATAATGAGTTTTTAACGCTCTAACACAACAAACTGTACTATAAACAAGTTTTTTTTCTTTTTTCGTTCATTTTGGGTACACAGAAATTCCATGATGAGAATCCATTTCCGGTTTCCTTTTGACCAAGGGTGTCGAACTCAAATGCTAGCACGGGGCAGATAAACAAAGTTTAAGTTCACGTGGGTCTCAAAGAAACAAAAACTTCAATTTTTATAGAGACATAGATTTATTTCGAAAACACAGTATAAAAAAGAACAAGAATAAATGTAAAATTAATGTCTTCTTCCTGACACTTGGGATCTTTTCTCTGCTGCCATCTGTCCTACTTCATATCTTCTACGCAGTGATTATTTCCTAAACTGACCCAACGTGATTGTCAGTAAAAGTTGATTTGACCGTAGATTTATTTCCTTACATAAGTGAAAATAATTGTTGCAACGTTAAGTACTTACGAACATAGAAATAGTATCGTATGCCACTTTTCGAGCGTTTTATAAGCTGATTGGCATTAAAAATTTAAAAAAGCTACGAAATTTTTGTTAAAGATTTGTTGTATAGTAATATGTTTCCTGGGCCGCAGAGACATTCATTGTGGACCGCGAATTTGACACACTTGCTTTTGACAAAGTATTACACCGGAAATCGGTCCTGGACACAGAAGTTCTACATTACCCCTATATAAAATAATAATAATAAACAGAAAATTCGTCCATGAGAAGTTTGTTTTCTCTTAATTTCGAACTGCCACGTGACCTGGTGACAAAGTCTCGGTTGAAGGCATATTCCACCCAAGAACAGCGTGCTCTTGTGTCCGTTTAAATTCGTCAGAGTCAAACCTCCTCCCGCTGATCGGGGAAGGATTGCCGACTCTGGTGTCGTTTTGGATGACTCCAGACTACATGATTGTTCTTGTAGTCTGGACTTCAACTGACCACGGCTCATAATTGCAAAGTTCGTCCAAAAATCGTCCAGTCGTGTAATTTTAAAGCTGGACATTAACCTAATTAAACGTTTAATCTAATCAGGTTAATTTTATTTCCATACTTCAAAAATTTTATCGCTCCATTGACTCTTGGTTAGTACTTACAAACTCCACTTGCCTTGGTAATGTTTTACATCACATTGTTTACAGTGACCACTCAAGTCAACAGTACATAGAAAACTACCACGACACGGTAGACGACATCACCGGTGATGGCGCAATATCTGTTCTTACGCGTTTCAGGAGAAAGAACTCTATGAAATAAAATGTAAAAGTAAAAATTTTGTTTTAGATGCATAGTTTCATTGGAGTATCAATTAGTTGGGACAAATTCTGTTCAAATATATCCATTACTTTTATATACTTACATTATGGTCATAATCGGTACTATTTAACTAGGCGTGATGATACAACGCGCTGCTTTCGAAACACTGTCAACTTGAATTGTTACTGATTATAGCTCTTGTACTGTCGTTTTATGTCTCGAATTTCTACATGATTCTTCTTCTATTGTATTATTATCATATTTAACTCGCAAATAAGCGTAGTAATTATAAACATTTGTAGATTCATCCAGTTTTATAACAACAATCATAATATTTTTTTTCGCGAATTAACGAATATTTCTCACTTTGAGATAAAACTCTAAACAGACTTTTCTGTCTTCTGTTTTTACTGGTATATTCCAATCAGATTTATATACTTAATAGGGTAGTTCACTATCCTGAAGACAGTTTTTGTTCGTCTTCGTTTAAACATACATTTTACAAAACAAATTAGAAGTAATGTAGTTACAATCAAATTTTATTTATTAACGTATCCTAGCCAAAGGTATATTATAATAATCACGCTAAATGAAAAATAAAATAATACAAATCATTGCCGTCAAACGAATGAGAAATTAAATAGCAATTATTTGGTAATGGCATAGTTTAGTTACTTTGATATAGTTTGAAATTCAAAGACTGGGGCTCAGTTGTCTTGTCGTTATTTATTTCCTGTTTGAAATGTCACTTGAGCATATCTTGCTCAAAAATAGGAGGATAGTGATAGTTTATGTCTATTATTTTCGATAACTAAGGTGACTCTTTTTTCTTGAAATACACTGGCATACAAAAGTTAAGGAAAATTTCGTAAAATGCGAGAAATTTGTAATTAATACGAAAACTATGTTTCGAAATCAGTTCTGGAAAATCGTGTGACATTCAATAGAGTATCATATGCATATTACAGTGAAGATTCGGTCATGAGGGCAATTAGGGGGACCACCAGAAAGGGATGAAGGCGAAACCGGAGTTTCACTCATCCTGTTTCACAGACAGCTGATAACGAGATGTAACTTTTATCAATGGTTATGGTTTAATGCGCATAATATTGACATGCATTTTCGTAAGCATAGCACAAATATTCGGGAAGATATAAATGTTTCTTTAAAAAATCCCAAATTTTTCCGCTTATGTTTTGCTTATAACATGCAGAGTTTCCATTCAAATTATTCGAAATTTGCAGAACACTTGACAATATGTTACAGAAGTATTGTATTAAACTTTGAAGTAAATACGTTGAATATTACAGTAAATATAAGTGTTTGTACGAAATAATTTTTTCTGCGCATGTGCAAGACGCAGCGGATTTTTTCTTTCATAACTTCAAAGCCGGATATATAGAGCAACTTAAAAAAATTCCAGTTGAATCCCATTAAAATTCAGAAAGCTGTCGGTATTTCAGTGAGGTGAATTTCAATTTCTCTTTAAGAGAATCTAAATGATGAGGGTTCTTGCACAAACTGATATTTTTAAACTTTAATCTTCGAATGGTATTCGAGAAAATGCAATTTAAATAATGTATTTAATTTATAAATATTCATGGTATTCAGGATATTCAATTTTACTAAAATTCAATGTTACTGTTCGAAGATTCAAATTTAAAAAATATCAGTTTGTACAAGAACGCTCATCATTTAGCTTCTCTTAAAGAGAAATTGAAATTCACCTCACTGAAATACCGACAGCTTTCGGAATTTTAATAGGATTCAACTGGAATTTTTTAAAATTGGTTTATATATATGGCTTTGAAGTCATGAAAGAAAAAATCCGCTGCACATGCGCAGAAAAAAATTATTTAGTACAAACACTTATATTTCCTGTAATATTCGACGTATTTACTTCAAAGGTTAATACAATACTTCTGTAACATATTGTCAAGTGTTCTGCAAATTTCGAATAATTTGAATGAAAACTCTGCATGTTATAAGCAAAACACATGCGGAAAAATTTGGGATATTTTAAAGAAACATTTATATCTTCCCGAATATTTATGCTATGCTTACGAAAATGCATGTAAATATTATGCACATTAAACCATAACCATTGATAAAAGTTACATCTTGTTATCAACTTTCTGTGAGACAGGATGGGTCAAACTCCATTTTCGCCCTCATCCCTTTCTGGTGATCCCCCTAATTGCCCTCGTGACGGAATCTTCACTGTAATATGTATATGATACTCTAATGAATGTCACACGATTCTCCAGAACTGATTTAGAAACATAGTTTTCGTATTAATTGCAACTTTCTCGCATTTTACGAAATGTTCCTTAACTTTTGTATGCCAGTGTAGATAACAATCTTAAAAACAGTTAGAAAAAACTGTTATGAATAACGGGTTGAATTTAGTTGTCAGGGTTTCCGTTTTCTTCCAGTTAATGCATATGAGCCATTCGTTGAAAATATTTAATACTTGAAAAACTACACATATTATTTTCTCATTTTTTTCGTTTTCGTTTTTTCTCTAGGCTGATTTTTTTATTATGATTCGCTTTCGTATTATGTTTTGGAAGTTTCCATTTTTCTTTGATAAATAGCTAAAAAAAAACTTGATATGACCTTGCTT
This sequence comes from Araneus ventricosus, assembly GCA_013235015.1. Lineage (NCBI taxonomy): Eukaryota > Metazoa > Arthropoda > Arachnida > Araneae > Araneidae > Araneus > Araneus ventricosus. The sequence goes on from BGPR01000040.1 coordinate 1,221,660, forward strand.
TTGACGAATCATTACACCGAAAGTCGATCCTGGACGTGGAATTACATATCCTGGAACTACATGTATTTAGTCATCTCATTAAAAATGATAGAAAAGCAATTTCCAACGGTTAAAAATAGCCTACTTCGATTATCGAAAGCAGTTAAATTATATCTGCTACCATGTCTTTTTCCCTCGGTTTATTGGTTTTCATTATGATTCGTTTATTCGCCATCATACTCATTATGTTTTTAGGAGTTTTTTCATTTCTGTGACTAACAGGAAGGTAAATAACTCTCTCATTCTTCTCTCCTTCACTTCTCTTCTTTTTAGTCTTCTATGATATTAAGTCCAGAAACTTTTTTTTTTTTGCATTTTCTTCAAAACAAAAACTCCTTGTGCACCAAGTACAACACAAGGCTTACAGAAGTAAGTAAAATACTCAAAAAAGGGGAAAAGGAAGCTTCAAATTAAATGATACAAATGTAAATTCCAAACAGAAAGGGGGGGATCAAATATACAATAAATTGGTTACATCCATACGAGCACATGAATGGTTTTAAGCGATGAAGTGTCTAAACAAGGGGAATAGAAACCGAAACATATTCAAATATATAAAAAAAGATATAGATGCAAAATAACTGGTCACATATACACAAAAAAATGGATAATAACGAGAAATGAAGTAAAAGCTTTTCCAAATGGGGAAAAGTGAAAAAAGAATAAAGCATTCAAAAATCATATAAAAACACGCATATTTCGCACAGGTAACAAAACAAAAGGGTCTGATCCAAATATATATGAGGGAAAAAATTGAAAAAGTAAAAAAAAGTAATAAGAAAAAAATTGTAAATGCCAGTAAGACAGACATAGAATTTATAGTCTATAAAATGTGGGGAAAAATGTTGTCGATAAATTCGCAAAATGATGCAAAACAAGTTTTGTTCTGGACCAAAGTAGAGAAAGATGGAGGCCATGCTAAATTGTTCTTCTTTAGACTGCTGATGAGTAAGCATCTTGCGGGAGTGAATTTAGAGCAAGAAAGCATCAAGTGATTGACATCTTGAATCTCGCCACTAGAGCAGGAACACAAGTCTGTACGACATAAATTGAAGCGTTTTAGATAGACTTTAAAGTTTCCATGTCCAGTGAGAAATTGAGTAATTCTAAAATTAGGGACGAAATGGATGGCTTTGAAACGGCCATGGATGGAAGGACAAAGATTTTTGGTGAACTTTGAATTGCGAGAAATTTGATATAGGCTATTCCATTGAGAAATAACATGTTCCTTGAAAGCACTTTTGTAAAAGGATTTTGGTGCTGACATAGGGACCAAATCAATTTGTTTAGTCGCCTCTTTTGCAAGCCAGTCAGCACGTTCATTGCCATAAATTCCTATATGACATCGAACAAAAGAGAAGAAAACTTGTACACTTCTGCTTTGAAGGAAACTCAGGTTGGTTTGAGTTTTAACAATGACTCGGTTTGGAGAAGTAATACAATTTAAGTCATATAAAGAAGAAAGAGAGTCATTGCAAATCAAGGAAATTTGAGAAAAGGTTTTCGTTACTGCGAATCCAATTGACAGCTTGGGCAATGCATAGTAATTCCACCTGAAAAACACTGCATTCGTCTCTTATTTTAAACTGGTGCACTTCAGTTTCAATATGGTCTTGGAAATCTACAAACTCAAGACCAACCTGTTGATTTTACTGCTATCTATAAAGCACACGACAGGAAAGTTGTTTTCAATATGTTTGTAGTAACTAACTAAATTAGTAGGAAGCCGTTCAGAAGGGTGAGGCATCTTAGAAACAGGTAAGCAGACGTCTTGGTTATTGGCGATACAGGTCTTCGTCGCAATCTTGAAATCTCTATTTTCAACAATAAAGATGTCAATCCGAGATAGCAAAAACAGCTTCATAGGATATCGTACGATACCCAGAAATAACTCGGAGGAGGATTCTTCTCTGCGTTTTCCCTAAATGCTGGCAATTTATTTTCTTTGTCAAAGCAGTGCCCCAGATTTGTGAACCATAACAAATAGAAGGAACAATACCTTGTTTGTAGATGAGAGACGTTACGGTGGACTTCAGTCCAAAAGTATTTTTGGCAAAAGTATTAGCTCCAAAAGAATCTTTTCACATTTTTTAAATAGGTACAAAATATGTTGTTTCCAAGAGCATTTGCTATCAAGGATAACGCCTAAGTATTTTAATTCCTTCACGAAACAAAGGGGAATTCCATTAAGGGTAAGAGCACTGACTTGAATGTAATTCCTTTGAATTATATTTATATGTAGTAAATTATCTGATTCATACTTTAAGATCTCCGACTAATAAAAATAAAGCTGATATAGATGAACAAAATAAGTTAAATTAAGTCTGCTGTCACTTCTTTACCCCCCCCCCTCCATTCGATTTAAAAATGCTACTGATATTCTATTGGGTAACATTTATGGCTATAAAATGGTATTAATACATATTACTTGAAAATAACTATGTTTTTTCCCGAAGCAAACGGTTTGCAACCTTTTTTTTTTTTTTTTTGCTGTGAAGAAAAAATGGCTGCTTTTATTTTTTCTGAGGAACAGTTATTTCTACAATTCGACTTTTTCTAGTTTCTCATTATAATCAGAGAATCGCAAATGTGAGTCTCAATTTCACCTATTTCTGCTGCCTATGTAGAGTTGGACCTTATTAAATCCATTTGTAGCTCGGAGTGATCAATATGGAAACAGTATTTCAGGCCAGTACGAATGGACTAGAATCTAGCCTTCTCTCACTTAAAATAAGCAGAAAATATGGAGGATAAGACAGTTAGTCTATATTTACTGGTCCTTTCTTTAGTGAGGAGCTGAAATAATCACTACATGAATTATTGCAAGCATTGTCCGCAGTTATTTTCCAGCTTAATTGCCGGAAATGCTGGTTGGTATTAATGTCAATTAAATCTCTTTTGCCGAGTTTATTTTCATGATTTCCCTTAGCAAAGCATTTTTAAACTTCAAACTGTAATAGATATTTCACCCGTACTGTTTTGTGAATCTTACTTCTGTTTTGTTTATTGTCTTCATGCATCTTCCTTATTACGGGTCTGTGATCTAACCTAAAATTTGGACCTTGATACAAAAGTCCGCATTTCAATAAGAGGCTTGGCCTTCTTATCGGTTAAACTTGTTCACTTAAACTATTGATTTTTCTTTGTTTCATTTGAAAAATCGGAGCTCGGCTAGAAATTTAAAAACAATTATTATTTTAGCAGACTCAAACTCAATTGTTGGTTGTATTCAGAAAAATAATCTTGATTCTCTTTTAGTCTAATTTCTGAAAAATTGGGCCTGTTTCATTTTCTAAGTACATACCACTTCATTTGTAGCAACTAAACCTTAAATGATGTTCATACAATGTATCTGTGAAGTCACTCTGTGGTGATAGGTGCTGACATTAGATAATGTCTTTCGTGAGATCTGGCTGCGACTGTATTATCTGTTTTGTGTGTGGGGGGGGGACATTTATGGACCCTGCTGCTGGCGGTCACATATCTTCCTCATGTCTTAGAAATGTGTATGTTAAGTAAGAGAGACGATGATTACCCCCTTCCTCCCAAGTATGTAAAATAACTGGTAGCCACAAAAGAGGGAGGGGGGGGGAGGAGATGCCTATAGAGTTGAGTGCAGACCCTAATAGAGGCGACATGAAATTAGAGATTTGCTGTTGGGATTAGGGTTAATTTCTCCCCTCGGTTCCTTCTACAGTCTCATTTTTCAGTGTTAGCGGTATTTTAATCCAGTCGAATAGAATCATCTGCTGTCTTTTTGAGTTATATAGTCTCTCAGTGTTAATGTATGGATTTCATTATATGTTCTCAATCAAGTATTAAGCTTTGAGTCTCCATCTGCGGTTAAACTTGCAATGGAAAGATAACCATTTTTCATTATGCGTTTTCCTATTTTTTTCATTTAAATATGCCATTTCTACTCTAATTTTCAGCAGTTAAGGTATTAGTTTTAAAGTTATATTTTTGACACGATACATTTTGTAAATGCATCCAACCAATTAACGGAGTGCTATACGAATTGTGTGATAATTCTACGGATATGGGAACATATAAATCAGGGTGTGAAACTCCACATATTATGAATAAAGGGTGACTGCTTTCGATTATTTAAAAGTCGGAAATTTTTCTTTCGAAGCAACAAAAATTTTTACATTAAAATGGCATTCACTTTTAGTACTTATCAATGATAATTTCCATAGTCAAACTTTTTAAGGTTCTTTGAAAGCTGTGTTTCGTAATTTTGGAGCTGCTAAAACATGGGCTTCAGCAAAATTCTATATTAATAATCAAAAGTAAGAAAAAAAACCAGAAAGCTTTTTTGCTTTGAAGTATTCCTTCAAAATGGTTTGAATAAAGTAAATGAAATAGCTTTCTATTTGTATGTCGTTAATTAATGCATTTGTGATCTCTTATTTTCATTTTGTGTGTTGTGCGTGCACACTTATGTAATCAAAATTCCAGCATATGCATTTGTGTAGAAGATTTTTTTAAATACAATGAAGAGTCGTTCTTAGATAAAGTGCAAGAAGATACTGTTCGTGAATTTTTCATCCTGATGTTACGTTTTTGAAAGAAATTTGAAGATTGGCCTATTTTAATTTGATTGAATTTTAGATTCATATGATTTTCTTTCCGTTTGCTATCTTTGAAAGAACCTTAAAGTAGGTAACCTTTTCCTTCTGAAACCATTGCCTCTTATCTTGAAGTAATATGGACTATCAGTATGACCAAAGAAATCTGACTCAATATATTGCTATTTAGACTTTTGCCTCCAACTGAAGTATTTTTTGGACTAAATTCTGAATTTTCTGAATGGCCTTATTCATATAAGCGTGAATTCCAATTAGTTCAAGTAGCAAGAGAACACAACCTGTTATCCGTGGAAGAGCCTTGAAAAAGAATTTGTAGATTTTGCTTCCGTAGGGGGTGAAAAATAGCCTTTTCCTTTTGCAATCATGGTTTTATCTTGAAGTAATGTAGATTTTCAGCATGTGTGGCCTACGGAAGACTGACTTGATTGTCTCAGAATGATGCTATTTTGATTTTTGCATTTGAATATTGCATTTTTGGACTGAATTTTGAATATTTTGAAAATTATTTAATTCTTTTAAGCTTGAATTGCAAATAGTTCAGGTAACCGGAATCCTTGTATTCTAAAAATACAAGCTACAGATTGGATTCTTGTAGAAAAAAGGACAACCTTTTCCTGTTAGAACCATAGCTTTGTCTTGAAGTAATATCGACTTTCAGCGTGACCTACAGGATGCTCACTTAGTGATCTCAATAATATTATAATTTGTCGACAATGAACCGAAAAGGAAACACCTAAGGGGAAACACTTATTCCACACTCCAATGTAGCGCATGCGCACGTTCATGAACTTCCTTCCAGAAATTCGCGCCACGCGTTTCCAAAAACATTGCCTTCAGTAAAAAAATAATTGCAATCTGTGCCGGACTCAACTTATCCGGTACAGAAACCTTAATCGCACACATCCTGGGCATGTCTTCGAACTCTGTACCCGGGTAGGAGCGATAAACCTTCTGTTAGCTTCGCCAGGGTACAAAACTGTACAAAAAGTTCCGTCCCGTTATTCTTTTCGAACCCGCAACCGCCTTTTTTGTTCCTTTTTTTCATTCGAATAAAAAGGGGGGGGGCACGTGCCGTTTGTTAGGGTTACGTGAGGTTAGTACTTTCAGTTCGACCAATAACCCCCTCTAAAAAAAGGGGGACCCTTTATATTTTCTGCTTTGTCGCTCCTTTTTCCTTAATTTTTTCATGGACCCCCCTGTCTGTCCCGTGCCACGTCCCTCTAAATAAAAATCGTCTGTAGAAAAAAAGGAGGTACTTCGAAGAAAGTAAGAAGGAGAGAAGAAGAAATGAATTGGGGTTAGGAAGGTAAGGGGGGTAGTGAAAAAAGTAAGATTTAGTGGGATATCTTCTGTCTGTCGTTCGCGTACCTCGACCGTAGGGGTTTTTTATAGGTACGGTTGAAGTCAAGGAACTCCTATGTGGTTGGAGGAAAAAGCAAGCACCTTGCAGACGATTTTTTCACTTCACTTCATGGAGGACCTCGCAGTTTGGGACGCGTGGATGAACGGGCCTGCCGTTGCTGTAATTTCTTCTTATTCTTGAAAGTAATGATTTATTGTGCAGTTATTTATTGACACTAGAAAATGATTCATTTTTTTAAATTACTGATCGAATACCATGATATGGAGTAATCGAAGTTACCGTGAGCTCTGTTAGGAACAAGCATTGTTTACCTTTTCATCATGGAGCCCAGTCATCTTTTTATCTTGGATAAGGTAATATAAATTGTATATACTTTTAAATTTTCTATCGCTCAACTTTTTTTCAGTTTTTTGCGGAGTTACGTATTTATTTCTTGTGATTTATTCTTAATTGAAAGCCAGAATAAGTCAACGAATAACACTGACCTACTGGTCATCTTGTATGCAAATTCCTGTTATTGGTATTGTTTGATGCTTTTATTGTTCTACTATTTACTTCAGATATAAATATTGTTTTTTAATGTTAATGAAAAACCGGATTCTAAAATGTTTAAAAGTGCAAAACAAAAAAAAAATAGTCCTGTAAAATATATTCAGATCATTGAATTTATTGAAACCATTTTAACTGCAACATTCATATTCTTTGATTTACATTTACACAAGTTTTTAAGGGTTTTGAAATGCAAATTAAGTAATAAAATATTTTAGGACATGTAATATAATCATTAAACTGTAGCTGTAAAATTTCTGGCATTGGTATTCTTTTTAACTCTTTAAATTATAGAAATTCGAATTTCAATGATTATTTAGTTATTGGGAAAAGTAAAATAAAGGTTTATTGATTCGATTATTTTAGTAGAAACAATGTATTTTTATTAAAGGCAGGCGTTTGACTTTGATATTAATATTATGTAGAAAATAATCTTGAAATAATATGAGTGAATTGGTTTTAAAATAAAATCATAATTTGATTGATTGATTTTATTAGCTTTATTTTGAGGCTACAAGACGACTCTTGGGGACGGCATTCACGATTTTAAACGTGGTCCTGAAACGGCAAAGTCCTAGAACTTATTTTGACACTTTTACTTTAAATAATGTTAACTAATACTAAGTTTAGGCAGGTTGTGATCGCGTCAGGCAATGACATTTTGTAACGGAAAACGCTAATTCACTTCTTTGGACAGTTCATGTTCTAGTTTCTAAAAAGTTAAATAAATTAATGTCTTAATAAGGTTAAGTGCGATAACAGTGTTTGCATTTCTATGTTTCAGTAGGAACTGTTATTGAGATGCTTATTCTGAAATTTTATTACATATCTCATATAGGTAAATCATCTTTATTTAAATCGTTGAATTGAATGGAAAAAGCAGCCAAAAAGGAAGCCCAGATGAAGGGTGAATACTTAACAGAAATTTATGCAGATGCATTATCAGACATGCCTAGTGATGCTGTAAATGAATATGGAATAAGCTATGATAGTATTAGTGATGTATTTTTTAATGAGAAAAGAAGTATCCATCTCGTATCAGTGATAGATCTGGTGATTATGGCGGCCACGGAAAGGTGTTTGCATCTCTAATGGCACATCATTTTGCAATCGGGATATGGGATTAGCATTTTCATATTGTAATAAGCCTCCAAGTATCCGGTCATGGACGATATCACAGTAGGTTGTGTCAGTATGCTGATGTTTCCTTCTACATTCAGGGTCACAGAATTGCATTACTAATACTGTTTCATTTTATTACATAAATTCTAAATTATGTGGGATTGAAGACCATATGATTCTTAGTATACTTTCACCTGTGTTAAGTTCTTCTGTAGAGCAGTCAAACTGATTTTTTGAGCCTTGGATTTTTTTCAACTGTCATCAGGGCTGGTGCACGTATACCTGGCGGCAAAGAAAATCCTATGCGACCCTTACTTTTACGACCTTGCCCATTTGCATACGGAGCCAAACATAAATTTTATATAAAGTATTAATTGTTTTTTAAATTAACGAAACATTTTGATCACACCAAAAAGGAAAAAGAATTCTGTAATATTCACTAACTTGCATTTTAAGCCTCAATAATTCGTTAACGTACTTAATAATAAATTTACATTTGTAATTAAATACAATTGTGATCCAATATTTATTATTGGGGCGGAAAAGCTCTCCAATGTTGTAGCGCCCCTAAAGGATCACCTAGGGATGCCTAATGGTAAAACCGGTCCTATCTGCCATGTCTTCCTTATACTACTGAAACGTGGCCACCATCGAAAGTTAGCATTCAGAATAATTTGTATTCTAAATTTTCAACAATCTCAAATACATTTTTAGTTTTACTGGATCTTCAGACAGAAACTGTTATCTTCTTTTCTTTTTGATTGAACATTTAAGAGAGCAATTTCGGGATAAAATTTATTCAGGTAAAGGAAGGCCAAAAAGTGTTTGCGTAGTGTTTGGCGATGAAAAAGCAGACTTATAAATCCTACAGATTTTTTTATACTAAAGAAAGATTTCTTCTTAATTACTCATGTTAACTGACTTACTGCGATAAATAATTAAATCCGTAATCATTCGTTATTTTTTTACCTGTTTTTTTACCTGCAAATCCTTGTTATAATTTTTTATTTTTTCTGGTTTCATGCTTTTACTTCTACGTATACGAAGTATACAAAGAGAAAGTATTGTAATCGTCAAAAAATTCGAACTCGAGATTTTGACGAATCACCACGTTTTAGACTTCCCTGAGTCCGAAAAACACAATTTTGGAATTATGTCTGTCTGTGTGTGTCTGTCTGTCTGCGAACACGATAACTCAAAAACTATTAAAGCTACAGGGATGAAATTTAGTTTGTGGTCTTTACACATAATTTGTAGGTTTCTATCAAATTTTGGACAAAATCCGTCCACGAGAAGTTTGCGTGTCTGTATGTCCGTTTTAATGTGAACGCGATAACTCACAAACTTAAATAGTTAGGTGGATAAAATTTGGTACACATTTTTATCATCAGGAATGTAGGTTTGTATAAATTTTTGGATCAAATCCGTCAGAGGGTTGACTGTCTGTCTGTATAATCGCATACTTTTGAACGCAATAACTTCTTTAAAAAATTACTTTGATGAATGAAATTTGGTATGTGACCTTCTAACCTTAATGGTAGATTTTTGTCCAATTTTTGTGTCAATCGGTTAAAAAAAGGCGTTCAAATTGAAAATTTCGTTTTCTTTACCTTACACCCAGCCCTTGGTAATCACGCCGGCTTCTAATTCCACTTCCGCTTTGGACGATCTTCGGAAATCGTGGTATGACGTTTCGCTTTTTTTTTCTCCACTGCATTAGGAGTTCTTGTTCGTTTCACTGCTTTTTAGCTCATTTTTTTTCTCTACATGTGTTAGGAGTATACGAGAAAATTTAGGGGAGGCCACTCCCGCTGTTTTCTTTCATTTCTGCATTTATTTCCGCTCATCGCTTACTAACCCATTATTTTCGTTTGAAACTGCGTGAAGTCTAATTAATATTTTTATTTCATTTTTGTATTGTTCGTTGTCAACAATCATATTTCTAGAAAGTTGTGGCCACCTTCCACTTTATAAATAAATCCGTGTTCACATAAAATTATTTGTATGATCACATGCTGTATACTAAATCGCCAGTTTAAAAAGGCGTTGTCTTTCCAATGCAACGAAATTGTGTTGAATATGAAAAGAAATTAACTCACAAACCCTTTATAGGAGATATAGATCTTTATTTTTTTTCCTAGTCCCATACAACTTAATTTTGGAAGTTTGATTTCTTGGTACAGTACCTTTTCAATTGTGTATCGCTATCCACACACAACATAGGGTTTCAAAAAATCATGCAGAGTTTTTTTCTCAGTTTCTTCAACATTGCTGAACAAAAATAGGCGCAAAAACCACCTTGATTCAACGCATTTTATAGAAATTTTCTGCATAACTGTTTAAAATGAAAATGCTATTTTTTATCACTAATTATTATTTCCTCTTATTATTTACGAGATGTTAATTTCCACCCTCTAAAGCATATTTGTGCCAAATTTCGTATCTCTGGATCCAGTCTGTTCCGTAGTGCGCCAACACACACACATTCACCTTTATTATTAGTAGACATTTTTTTTTCGCCTCGAGATGAAATGCTGGCGCTCTTATGACAATGTTTTTTTTCTGTGCTCCGAATATGGATACTTTAATTTAAACCATCCTGTATATCCAATTTAGAATTAAATAATGAATTTGCTAAAAACTAAATGAATCACATGCTTATAAACAAGAAAGTAGGATATATTAGTAATATATGAGGGTAATGTAGCATTATTTTAATATTTTTTAGCCAAATTAACTTTTAACCGTCATTCCAGTGAAAGTTGCTAACACTTAAACGTAACGCAAAAGCTTCTCTGACTATCCGAACTTTTACGCCTCCCCAGCATGAAGAAGTTTAATCCAAGACGAGAGATTTAACGCGCACCAGACCCAATACAAGACGAAGTTTGGGGTAAAATTTTGTCTTGAATCTGCCTCAAACTTTTTACCCTGAAGACGAGGCTCTAGTGCCACGACGAAGCGACATATAAATACACAATTGTACACAAAAATAAACATAATATTGTACACAAAAAAATATACGACTGTCTGCAGAACAGGTGATTGGTGTAATATATATTTTTACTCTTTCTATTCTATGAAAAATAGCTTTCGTTTTAACCTCAGTAGCGCACAGATATTATACCACACAGAATGATATCGTACCCAGGTATCACAACATGCTGCACGATATTGTACAATATTGTTCGATATTATATGATATTGTACAATATTGTTCGATATTATACAATATTGTACAATATTGTTCGATATTATACAATATTGTTTGATATTATACAATATTGTTCGATATTATATAATATTGTATGATATTGCACAATATTGTTCGATATTATATAATATTATACGATATTATACAATATTTTGAATATTGTTCTATATTCTATCTATCTTTGTGCTACTGGGGAAAAGTATTCGGAATATCGAATAATATTGTACAATATCGTATAATATGCCTAGGGAATACAGTTTTATTACATGTCGATAAGTGGTATTTAAAATTTAGTTATGTTTAAATATATCATTTACTTCTAAAAACTTTACAATTGTATGTAGGGCTGTTTAACTGGGCGTTCTTTTCCTTCCCTGTCAACTTGAGTTGTCGTTTGATTATATTCTTTGTTTCTCAAACGAACTAATCTATATTATCATAAATAATTCCTTTTGTGAAATTCTTTCTTCTAATTGGTTAAGTCCTTCGTGAATTTTTATTTGTTTTTAGAATAATAATTTGCTGTAATCAAAAAAGTAACATGACTGTTCAAAAGACTAACCATTATAGGATTTAATTTTTGTATCGTTTGAAATGTTTTATGTTTCTCAAAGAATAAGGGACTGAACATTTTTCCCAATTAAATCTTATTTCTTAGATGGGCTTCTACAATCATGCCTCCTAACAACTTTTCTCCATCAAACACATATCGGAAGAGAAAGAAATCCGAGTTTTTCAGAAATAAGTGGACAATTGTTGCGATTCAGAAAACTGAAATTTAGAGATTAATAATTTGTTTGCGTGAAAGGAGTTCAAGTTGCCTTTTCGCCGTGATTGTATAATTCTGGCGACAAATTCGGTTCGGCTCACGATTACTCTTATCAAAAATGAGGAATTTTCTCTCAACCTTATTATAAACTTTGAGAAAAGAATATGTGTTATAACCTGAGATCATAATTTATTTGCATATGTGTTATGCAGCCAACATTCTCAATAAAGATCGATAAAATTCTTATAAGTTATCCAAGATAATTCTTTAAAGGTATCCAAGATAATTCTTTAAAGGTAGCAAAGATTTTATCTTAATGGTTTGACAGTGTTTGTTGTTTTAGTAGTTTGATGTGTTCTGGAGATGGATTCAGAAATAATAATCAGAAGCAAGCATGCTTTAAGCCATTTTAAAATTTTAAAAAAACTATATATTCAGTAATGTATGTTTATTTTCTGTGGTGTTTTTCCTCTGCAATTCCCTTAGTTTTTTAAAAAACTTGTTTTTGATTTCAGCCATGTTGATTTGTTCACAAATAAATGCATTTCATATTTTCTCCTCGCAGAATGGCAACGAACATGCAAATCAACGCATTAAATAAAAATGTTTGTTATGTATTCCTTGTATTTGTAACGCAGGTTAAGTAATACAGTTACTAAACATTTATATAATACTTTCATATACTGTGACGCGCGTGAAAAAAAATCTTTGTAAATGTGACATCTATAGTTTTATAGTACAGAAGAGAAAATCGGGTATGCATATTCAGGGAAATGATCTTTTCTTGTACTCAAGTTTGGTCCAAAATTTGATATATGTCTACGATTTTGTTGTAAGAACCACATGCCAAATCTCACCTTTTTGATTCGTTGGGATTTGAGTAACCGTATTCAGGTACACAGAACAAACCCGCGCTATGCACAGACAGACGGTGGCGTAGCGAGAGAAAATAGCGCCCGGGTCATATGATTTTTCATGGAATAATTTCGCCCCTTCATCGTATTTTATTTTAAAAAGTGACATAAACATTAATGTTTGTCACCATGGCCAGGGACGTAGCGAGATTTGGCGCCCGAGGAATAATATGTTTTTTTTTACCTCAATCTTCATTAGTGACCTAACAAGCGTAAATACAGCCCAGGGTATCTTATAAGACCCCTCATCATATTTTGTTTTAAAGTTGATATTATCCCAGTAATGTTTTGACTCCATGGCGCTCCTTAAAACCGGTGCCCGGGGCATCTGTACTCCCTTGCCCCCCGCTAGCTACGCCACTGAAGAGAGAATTCCAAAAAAAATGCACTAATTTAGGGCTAAAATGTTGTAATTCATGAAAATCTCAAGTACAATACTTTCTGTATGTATGGTCTGTAAATAAGGAAGATTATTGAATGCTATAAATTTCTGCTAATTCATTCTATAAATAAGTACAATGTATTTAAATTAATGCTGTCCAAATTATCACCTATCACAAGGTCGAGGAGTCCAGCAATTAGTGTTCCGGCTTCGGAACCGAAGGTTCCAAGTTCGAATCCAAATTCCACCAAAGATCCGCCGTGTATATGGGTCTCCTGCACATTTGTAGGGATTATTTGCGTCCGTCCCAAAATAGAAAGAAACGGAAAGGTAGCCAAGCAACTAAACCAAGCCATGCTAATCACAATCAGGGTATCTACCGGTTTCAAAATTCTCGCAGATTTTGAATACGATCACGGAATTGTGTCTTAGCCATAATCTTTTTCTCATTCACGTAAGATTTCTCTCGGATTTCAAGGCTGGGAGGGCGGAAGGGGGTGCATTTTATGAGATTTGTGTATAAAATAACTATTCTTAAAAAGAAAGAATTCGTCTTTAACCTTATTGAAAGAGAAACATTGAGGTGATTGCACTTTAACCACAATTTTTATGCTGCTTATTATGCATTCCTTTTTCTTTAAATTAATTCGTTGGTTGATTACCCGTGCATAATATTGAAATATATTTTTCTTAAACTTTTATTTTATTTAGAACGATAAGCGAAATGGATTTGGATATGTAAGACTAATAATTTAAATAAAATTTAGAAGCTTTCTAGCTTTGTAGGAAGTTTGAAAATACTGAACAACTTGAGTGGTCTAATGAATCAGTGTCAATAGTTTCATTTAAGAATGATTTCAATGTTTTAAATGACATTTTAATTAATTAATTTTGAAACTTAAGTATTTATTTCTATTTAATATACAGTTCCAAAGCTTTAAACGGCTGAGAAACTGCCAGAGAGTTTTTAACTTGGAATTTGTTAGACACTCTAATAAATAAAAAGTCATTGCTATGACACTGTACAAAGGTGATTCACATATGGATATATGGTAAACCCTTTTTTTCGTTTCTTAGATGAAAGTATAAAAAATAATTGCAGAATTCTAAATTACTTCTGAAAATAATTTTATTATGATTTGAGGAAAGTCAGAAGTCGAAACGTCTTATTTACGTTACATCTATCTGAAATTTCGCCACAGAATTTATAAGTTTTCCATGCAAGAAAATAATGATAAGCCTTTCGGTTATTTTCTACAGAACGAAAATGTACTGTCCGTTGAAAATAAAAAACTATTTTAAAATAACGGATTCAATATAATAGTCACCATTTTCACGGTTCAAAATTATGAGGTTCATCCCAAAATATCCCTTGTGTTTGTTGTTTCAAAATGGGACGTTAATATAACTAACTACTCCCCATTTTTGTTATTTTCTAAAAACTCTAACGAATTGTTCATTGTAAACAATTAATATTTTGAGAAGGCCTGATTTATTATTTTATCTTTTGTTTTCTAAAACGTATTTGTATTCTATTAGTTTTTTCGATGATTCCTTTTTTAATAGTGTTTTCAGCAGTTTTTTTTTCGTGACTGGAACAGAAATAGTTTAGAGACTGTAAAAATCTATTTCTTTTTCAGTTAATTTCACTTGTAATAGATCATCTCATTGACCGAGCGAAGTGAGATCAACTCGATCTTTTGGCATTTCGTCTGTTTGTCTGTAAATTTGTTTGTTACGCACTCACGACCAAACACGTTGTTCAATTTTCTTCGAATTTGCCATGAATATTCCTTAAAGTCATTAAAAACGACATATGTGGAAGGACTTTTATTTTTGATTCCTTTTCAAGATGGCGGCCGCTTTAAGGGTTCCGTCCCATGTGATGTTCAGCTTTTTTTCAACTATTCTCTCCAAACGGAACTTCATGCTTAATGCCTTAGCAAATGACATTTAACAGCATTTTTATACTGATAAAAGCAGATATTTAATTGTAATTTAGTGAATACTGATAAAAGCAGAAACTTATGTATTGACTGGTTTTTCGATTTGTATATTTTGGTTTCACAGAAGTTCCGCGGTGAGGGTTCACTTGTGTTTTCCAGAAACCCTCCAATTTAAACGATCGCCAAATCCAATTGGATTCCACATCAAGCGCCAAGTTCAAATCAGTTCTTTCTTGAGTATTCAAAGCGCCAAAAAGAGCAATAAAGAATAATTATGGCAAATTTCCACAAAATTAAGATCGTATTTTAAGTAAACCTTGAGAGCTACAACAATAGGAACATAAAATTTGAAATTTTCAAAGTATCCTTAAGCTATAACATTAGAAAACTCCACTTTAAACATTAATTAATATCTTCAAAGACAGTGCAGAGATTTTGAAGATTCCCATTGACCTAACATTGTCACTGGAAGTTGATCTGTAAGGCGGAATCCCTACTTTACTGCAAATTAACAAAATAGATAACACGTCCATATAATTCTCATTAGGAAAAAAAATTGGCTGCGCTTTTAAAGACTACAACATAGAACAAATCTTAGATTTGTTTTTTTTCGGACGCGATGGCTACTGTTCACAGGACTTACTTGTAAGCTTCGGAAGAAAGATTAACTAATAAAAATAGCTTATATAGATCAGCAAAAAACTTTCTTTTACTACGTCTTTTCCTACCTCCCGTACTCGAAATTATAAGTACTGAAGCTTAATGGATACTATTTATGGCCAATCAGATGACACCACTCAATTAAAAAAATACGAAAGTCTGACAAACGTTTGGTAGCAATTGATTTTCTTGACAGACAACGTTTCGTTCGTTTTTCAATAAAGTGGTTATGCCAGTAATTAGACACTTTTTACCAACCATTACCAGTAAAATTCAAAAACTTCATTGCAGCTGGATTAGTTAGAACCATTTATTCTGTATCTGAACCATTTATATTATCAAAACTGTGAAGATGATTCACTCACATTACGAATGTGAGAAAAATTCAGATTTCTTTTATCGCTTGTATTTTTCGCGCAACTTTTGCAAATTTTTGCACCAAATTTGTAAAAGATGCATGCTGTCGTCCTCCGAAAACCATCCATAAAGCGATGACGTGATCCGTTAGAATTTTCATGAGTCTAGAGAATTCAAATGTCCTGTATTCGGCGAGACCAAAGTGACGAGCGTTTAAGTTCCCAGATCGACGAATACTAAAGTTCTGTGCTGTGCTCTTTCGTAACTGCATTATGCTGTTCTGTTCACCTCGTGTCCATGGAACTTAACCGACAGAAAGTTTTGCCGATATGCCATTAAGTCTAAATTTGCATACAAAAATATATGAAATCTGCAAGATTTGTTTAAAATAAAATGACTAATTTTTAATATACAGCGTGGGCCAAAAGTCCTTGATACATTTCAAAATTTAATAAATAAACAAAAATTGTGATATCAGTGTGCGGTTTTCACTAAATTGCATTATAATTTTTTCCCATAGTTCCGTAGTATAGTTCCGTAAAAAATTTTCGTTGTTTCTTTATACAGTTTACAATCTGTAGTGCATATTGAAAAAGAGGGCATTGATCTTACAAATCTGTTAGTCTACAAGAAATTTCATAAATATCATCATTATTGTTAGTAAATCCTTCTGTTATAATTAATTCATTTTTAGTTTACTGGTAATAAACATATTTATGGTAGGTTTTTTAATGAAAAATATTGTAAATATTGTAGATTATTATTGCTAAATTTGTTGAACTGAAATTCCTCATCAGTTTAGAATAAATCGAGGTAATTACTGCGGATTCAAAATTTTATCACTCCTGATTATCTGTTCTCTATCACAGGACTTCATAAATTTTCTCAACTTGTGATTCCATTTATGTTTGAAAATTTTTTTTCCAAATATGTATATAAGAGATTAACCTACTGATTTAACTAATTATTCATAGAACACTTAATATATTTAATGGATTCCTCGCAATATCTGTATCGAATCACAGCGTCAATGGATGATTTAATTTTGACTAATAATTTTTGAAATAAGATAATTCGTAGGACTTGTGACACACGAGCACGACAGATAAGAGTTAAACATTTTGACTTGGGAGTTAATTTAACCTCCTTGTTAGGTAAAACATTCTGTTTGGGGCATTCGTTGTTATTTCAAGCCATATATAAGAATATAAAGGACACCTAAAAACTATTTAAGCGTGTCCAAGCGATTTTTTTTGTTTGTTTTTATAGCTATTTGATACTTTGACGACAGGTAAGAGTTACACGCTTGGACCTACGAATTTATTTAACCACTTCATTAGATAACCCATTCTGTTTGGGAACATTTGTTGTTATTAATCAATCCATATAAGAATATAAAGGATACCTGAGATACTTAAGCGTGTCCAAATTATTTTTGTTTATAAAACTAATTTATACTTTGATATAATTATAGATTTAAATATCAAAAACTTTATAATTCAATACGAGTCAAAGACGTCATTGTGTGATGAGAGGTTACGGAAATGCTTTACACCAAGACAGATATGACTCTTTTAATTATTTTTTTTCTATTAGAAAATGAATCAGAGGCATGCGTTGTCAGTGTTTTTGTAACCTCGAAACTCATCTAGGTGACCCCGTTAGGGGGTCGAGATCCAAGCTTTAAAAAACCCCATCTATTCCACATCGAAGGCCCATAGTTTGCAGCTGTATTCCGTTCAACTGGTTTTTATCGCACCTTATATTTTGATGTCCCTATTCCACATTTTATTTGTAGGTGTGCCTGTCTGACTATTTTTAGGAAAGGTATGATATTTATTCTATCTGATATGGAGGTGGGTGCATCTGTTAGGTTGACCGTTTTTCCACACCATATTTTTTTCGACGTTCTTTTTTGCTTGAGGGGGGTCACATGCAGGATTCTGTCCTCACCACCTCCATTGGCTGGAAAAGTAGGTTATATTCAGATATCCAATGGCGGCCGTTGATCCGAGTACAAGGGGTCAGGGGGTCGAATAGAGGGGGTGGAACGACCTCGTGGGTGACCCTTGTCTGAGGGGGGTGTTCTAGAACTTGAGTGACGGACTGCCTTGAATAGAAGGGAACGTGGAGAGTATAAAAAAGAGAGAGAAAGAAAGAAAAATGGGAGGAATAATATGCATAGGGTTTGGGGGAAGAGAGGGGTTGACCAAAGGGTGGGAGAAAGAGTGTCCATCCCTTTTGGTCAGACTCTTTTCGAACTAAAAGAGGAATGTTGTGGATGGTATGGCTGGTAGTGAAAGTAGGCCAGAAGGGAATTGTTTACAATCTTCAACTTAAATGATTCAATAATTCTTTCTTTGGATACATTCTGTGCTCTGTGTAAAAGTCTAATCTCCTCTGCCTTTGGAATACAAAATAGTGTTCTTCCGTATTGTTGTTTAAAGGGTGTTCAAAGTTCTTAAAAAAGATCAATTCTTTTTAAGTTAGATTTGCAGTGAAATATGGCATTTCAACATTTTATGTGCATACTTTTACCCTAGAATTAATTATTCCGCAAATCAACTTTAAAGTAACCGTCTGTAGAATTTTATTGAAATACTTGTGAACTTGTTAAGTCCAAACAAAAGTCATTTGGTATAAAAAAAACTTTCTATTATAAAATTCACATCGTTCTGCCCCGTGAAGAAAATGTTTCTACCGAAATAGGTGTACATCGATAATAATAACAGCAAAAGTGAAAAATTTCCAAATGGAAAGTAAAATATTTCTGCAAGTCCTTCTTTCGGATAGATTCAGTGCTATTAGAAGTAAATAAGTTTCCTGTGCTTTTGGATTGTAAAAAAATATGCAATGATGCCCTTTTTATTATAAAAAAAGTTCTTGGGATTTTTTTTCAAGCTATAGGAGAACGCATGATGCTGATAAGGAACTATCTCTAAACGTGATAATTATGCAAATTTGATATAAGCTGTTGGTTACAGAATCAGTATTGCTGATTATTATAATACTGTGAATCCGTTTCAAAAATAACCTCCAATGGTGCGTTTTTCTTACTGAAGTGACTTATAAGCCCCGAATCAAACTGCGTTTTCTATAAATTATCTCTTGATACAAAGCTTATACATTATAACGTTCATTTTGTAATGATAGCGGGAGTTCGACTATTGGACATCAACTTTTTTTCAAAATAAATAGTTTTTTATTCATATGAAAAATAATTATCGAACATTAAGAGTGTCATAAATGTGTTTTTCATCATTCTTTCATTTATATTTTAAGAAGCTATTTGCTTTGGCAAAAATTGTAATGTTATAGTTTTACTCGAAATCTTATCGTTTACTCGCAGTTAGTTTATTAACAACTTACTTGCGAGTTATATATGTTAATAATTGTCATGAAAAAATCTAGGTTAATTAATGAAATTTATATTTGTGTCCAAATCTCTGGACGTATAAGTTTTACGGTGCCAAAAACGATGTAGTTGGAAAGAGAAAATAGCGAATTCTAAAGTTTTTTCCAAAGCTCTTCGGGAAAAAGTTCAAGGTTTTCATCAAGTTCACGATTTTAACTCAGATTTCGAGTTTAAAAAGTACTCCTGAAAGTGTGTTCCATTCCTAGTTTGTCCTTAATGCTGTTAATTCGAAAGTTACTCTTCAATATGGTTGAATGGATATTAATTTAGACAAAATTATTGATTACAAATTAAAATTGATGAAACTTTCTGATGTATATTGTTTCTATTTGTTTTATGAATGATCAGTTGCTGAGATTGAATTAATTTTATCTTTATGCCGTGAGAATCATGCCTGTATTCGTATTCTAGTACTTGATTGTGAAACAAAGTGTTTTGGAATACTTTTCTTCGTATGGAATTATTTTTCTTACATCTTCTGAGAGATGTTTGATTCCCGTAACACGAAGGAGCCTTATATCATCCAGTACTAAGTTAACCATTAACTTACCGAACACGTAATTAATTCAAATGGTGCGCTAAACCGTTTAACTTCATTCGTTCATATGTGGGCAAAATGTTTCAAGTATTGAATATGGATTCATTTTCAAGTTATGCATACATTTACAAAAATTATATAATAGCATCTAATCATCTTGCAACAAGTTACGACCATTTTTTCAACTTGTTTTACATTTTTACGTTTGCTGTAAAAAAATCATGGATCTATTACATCTGCAGAGTTAATTCGTTACTGGTGTCTTCAAATGCGTCTTAATGCATAAAATTTAAAAATAATTGGATTTTGCTACTACAGTACTTCATAAAAACATAATTTATTAAAGATATTTACGAAATATTTTATACAGGTGATATTTTCTCCCGTCTACCAGTTCAATACAATCACACAGTGTGTTATTAATACATCTGAGATAAAAATTCAAGTGAATTTCGAGTATTATCACTGATGCCTTCAAATATATTTAACTGCACGATATTTCACAATACTTTTATTGCGTTTTTGTGGTACATCATAAAAAAAAGACGATATGGGCTAAAATGTGTATGAAATCTTGTCAACAGATATTTTCGCCAGTTTTCCAGTTAAACAAAAATGAAACAGTGTATTAATAATTCAACTGAAACGAAATGTTAGTGAATTTCGTGTTACACATGCCTTCTTTTGCTGCATGATATTTCAAATTGGTTGAGTAGGGTTTAATGGCGCAAAAACTAAGTTTGATTGTACTGCGCCAAATGTGTGGTATAGTCATAATATTCACATCTATCGTATATTCCGAAAGACATGGATTAAGTTATTTTGGTGCTTCATTCAAGATATTATGGATTAAAGATGTATTTAAAATAGTTTTTTACATAGATGATATTTTCAACAGCCTTCCAGTTGAAAACAATCAGACAGTGGATTATTAATTCATCTAAGGAAAAATCCATGTGAACATTGTACTTACCATTTATATTTTATCTTAAGATATTTCTCCGATCTTAAAGTCTTTCGCCACCATCATTGTTTCGAATCCCTTATGAATTGTCTTCAATCAGACAATAAATTCTTTCCAACGACGTTTTATAAACTTTGATGAAAGAATTGACTCTGGAATGCAAGGTATGTCTCCTATATTATTAATGTAGAACTCGACTATCTTTTGCTGTCGGAATATCTCTTGTTTTTTCTGAGTATCATTTTGTATCAGTTTTTCTTGTTTAGATCATGTTTCATCGTTTGTAGTTTTCTTAAAATTGATATCTATTTATTTGTATTGTGAATTTGATTAGCGATGTTTTTTTCCAAAAATGTATTTCTTTTTATGTTATGCTTCTAAATTACTTCTGGCAGTGTATAGCTATTTCGTAAATGTTTATTTTGTTTATGGCGAAGTGTTTGCAATTTGTCATGTAAACAATCGTAAAAAGTAATATAAAATAATTCATTATACAGATTAATAATTTAAGAAAGTTACATACCTGTGATGAAAACTTTTTTATTATTTTTTTCACTAGGCAAGAGCCAAAATATGAAGTATACGTCTCAAAAATTTGCCAATTAATTTCTGCTTTTTAAAATTATATTTCTTTTTAATATTTTGCGTTTGCATTTTTTTTTCGGAATTTTAAAGTGCTTTGACGTATTTTATTCTGTATTTTTTGCTAAGTAGCTTTGATCATTCTCATTTACTACAATAAATCATCAATTTAGATTTTCAATACTGGTCATTGACAGCCACTCCATTTTCCGTTCCCTATCGAAATTTAAGCGATTTATTTTTTTTTAATATTCAGATAGTTTTACTTTTTATAATTTGCACAGGAGACTTATGGCAGTTTAAAATTTCAGAATCATGAATCGTATATTTCGTTCTTTAAATTATATATAAACCAGATTATTTTAAGATTATGTTGTTGAAGTACATATTTTCCTAAGCATTTTTAAGATGAATGAATCCAAAACACCTAATTTTCGTAATAGTTTTAAACGGAGGATTTTTTTTGTCGTATTTCAGATCCTTTATGTTTAGGTAATCATGCTTGCATAATATTGCAGTTATTAATATACAAATTCCTTTAAATAATTATCTAACTTTTCAGTTTCGAAGTTGTCCACATTTTAAATTTTATTACTTTAATTTCAATGAGACTTACGTCTCATTAGTTTTCGATAAAATGCAAATGTCAAACTTCATTTGTTCATCGTATTCTTTTAAAGGAAAATATTTCACTATAATTCTAGAAGTCAGCTTCAATTAATATTTTCCTCATTGTTAACTTTTACGAATTCATTTCAAAGTTGATTTTTTTATGCGAGTGACACATACTTTTTTTTTATCTAAAATCATCTGTCTTCTTACCCCGTAGTTTCAGATTGCGATTTTTTTCTTTCTATTTAAAACTGCATTGCTTCCATTAACCTTTACACCTTCAATTTGTATTATATACTAAAATTAGTCTTAGAAGCTATTTTTCTTCATCCTACAACGCTAGTTGTCCGCTGAATGTTTGAGAATTTAAGTAAAATTCATTAACAAGTGCTCAATTGCGGTTACTCTTATTTAATAAAAAAGTATTTAGGAATCAAAAATGAGATTCTAGGAAAACAAAAACACAGTAGATTTCTCTTGATTTGTTTAATTTTCGAAAAAACAATCGACAAGTTAGCAATTTCGCATTATTCCGCTGCAAATAGTAATGGATTAGAAAATAATTCTAAAATCATGTTACTTCTTTTCTATGCAATAAATAGGAATCTAGCGATATTTTCGAATAGAAGGCGATTCATATGATTTTTGTTTAATATCGTGTGAAAACGATTTATCAATAACTTTTAACTTAGAAATTTTATCTTAACTTTGAAAATAATTCTAA
>BGPR01000040.1:1244411-1267480 GCA_013235015.1 Araneus ventricosus
GAAGGCGATTCATATGATTTTTGTTTAATATCGTGTGAAAACGATTTATCAATAACTTTTAACTTAGAAATTTTATCTTAACTTTGAAAATAATTCTAAATTCATTTTACTTCTTTTCTATGCAATAAATATAAATCTGGCGATATTTCCTAATTGAAGGTGATTTATGTGATTTTTGTCTAATATCGTGTGAAAACGATTTATAAATCTCGGTATAATTTATAAATCTTATTTTTCTCGGGTCTAATTTATTTAAAAGAGTTTTTGAAAAAAATAGTGCTTAGTTTAAGTCTAAAATGTATATAATTAACTAAACAATGAAAAATGATATTTTTTTTAAAGTCTTTAGGCACAAAAATTGAGTTGTCAAAAAAATGCCACCGTTGTACGACTGTTTTATGCGAAGATATTGCCTACCGTGTTTTCGAATTATTGTTAACAATCTTGCAAATATAGCAAAAACACTTCCAGGTTTCCATATTTGTGTTAGCATATGTGTTTAGAAGTAGGAAGTACAAAGTTTGTGTCAGCTTTGACAGTTAGCAAACCACCTGCTGAGCTGGTTAATAGTGCATTGCACTGCTGGGACCTCTTCCCCTGTCAAACTAGTTTTCCCGCCATGCTGAGAAGGGAACAAAGAAACCTTCTTGCGGCACACTTACTGTTGCTCGTCCCGGCAAACTCAGCATATTCTTGCCGGCATTTGCATGGTCATACCTTTAATTTTGCTCTGACTTTCATGTCTTTACTTCCATATTTAAATGTAGATGAGATGTTTTTTAAAATGGTAACATATCATCGGCCATCAGTGTCGTATAGTTAAAAAAATTAATTGTATTCGAAATAATGATGTTGTTTAAAATATAAGTAAATTACAACATGGACATAGATCAAAGAGCCATGAAACATACTAAGCATATTTGTATATACTTTTTAAGATGTTTTAGTAGCATTTGGACTTTTGAAAATTAAACCAAATTGCTTAAGATTCCTTTTTTTACTAGCAAAAGTACCAGGCATTCATAATATTAAAAAAAAAGATAATGAACTATTTTCAGAACTCTAGAGCACTTTTTATACTTTCATTATTCTTCATTAGCGCAATTTCCTAATGTTTTTTAAATATTTTTTTTCTTTCTCTATTTTATATTATCTTGAACGAAATTTATTTCTTTTACATTATTTCGATGAGTTTTATGTCAGCAGAAAAGTGTTTGCTGCTGAAATGTATTTTTGACGAATTTTCTAGGACTATTTTTTCTGTTATTGCTTAAAAGAAATTTTTGTTTAGTCTTTTAAAGTTTTATTTTAAGTTAATGTGAATAGTTTTAATGTTTATAGATTAAAGTTTTTTAAATGTTATTCATTTAAAAAAGCTAATGAATGAAAATGGTTTAGCAAAAATAGCTCAACCAATAGAGCAAAATATCTCAAATAATTTCCTTTGACATTCATGTGCAAAAATGCAAAAGTTTGTTGAATTCTCAGATGTTCTTTGCAGGTTTTATCATTTTTAGAATATATTTTATATTTTTATTTAATTCAATTGTCATCAAAGAAGGATGCTTTATACATTCAATTTTTACTTACCAATTGTTCGAAGATTTCAAGACAATAATTTTTGGGGGTTTTTTTTATAAGGAAATAAGTAAAGACTGAAATTGCCACTATAGTAGCAGTAACCGTGGATATACTTAATTAACTTTTGACAATAACACTATTATAGAATTTTGAATTAAATCTTAATCGAATGATTTGCAAAATATTTTTTTGATAAATTTCATTCGGATATTTTCTTGATTACAGATATAGTTGGTTAAAAATTATGAAAATTAGTTATGAAGTGCATTTTTAAATTTTTTTACTTTCTTTCCATTCATAATATTAATAATATTTGAAGCAAAAATAATAATTCTGGTATTAGTCGAAATCAAAACATTATGGATGGTAGGAAATTCTACATATTTTAGATATTAATTCTTTCATTAAAAATAAGACTACAAGTTTATTTATTTTCCCCGATTTCTTTGAACTATCTTAAAAAAGATTGCTTTATTCTCGTAATCTGTTCCAATTTTGTCAAAGAATGGTTTTATACTTCAGCTACATTGTTTGTTGTTGCATCCTTAGAAGATGTTCGAATAAATGTGCACAGAAATAGTTCCGAGCATAATTTTTAGTACCAGCAACTTAAGTACAGAGTTTTTGAATCATATAATAACAGACAAGGATTTTAGAGAAAACTGTGAAGTAAACATAATCAAGAGTTTTAAGTTCTTTTAAATTGAAAAAGTTTTTATTAAAAACCGTTTAACGATTTAAAGCATTATTTAAAAGGAATTTGTTCAGTGAAATGTTATCAAGAATAAAGCGCAGTGTTTCAAAACTGACCATCTTTGTCCGAAAAATGCGAATCTGTTTTTCTCCGCTGTCCTTTCTCTTACTCATAAACCTCCGTTAGTTCTCTTTTATTTAATGAAAATCATTTTTATATCTATAAAAAATGGGAATTTTCCTGAAGATTAAACCTTGTCATTTTATTTGCAAAATTCTTATAAAACCGTATTTAAAACCATGAGCGTTAAGTTTATTGCCGAAAATTTATTCTTGGGATATAATTTTACTTATTCTGATTATTATAAAAATACACGTTTCCTTAACAGCTTTTCAGAAAAAAAGCAATATTAGTGTTTAAATGAAATTGCGACATGTATTGAGTACAAAATCAGAATGAAACTAGATCTTTTATTCAATACTGACAAAAATTTGTAGTTTATGAATAACTTACAGCTTCCAGTTTGGTGAAAGTTTAACATTTATTAAGCTAAAATTTCATTTAGAACAATATAACTTTGAAAATTGCTCTTTTTGCTAAAAAAAAGAATTTTAAAATCAGTTTGATTCTTTTATTAACTACCATCATTCTATGGACTCTTTAAAATATATCATTGAAGAATAATCAATGTAATCATGCGATCTTTCATATTTGTAAAGTTTTCATGCAAATACCGTATTTTTGCTAATTTGAATTTCATTGGGCGAAAAGTTTTCAAGTCCACATGCGTTTAATGACTTTTCTAATGCGGAATTAGAGCATACCTTACACGTGCATAAATTCCTTTGTCCTACCTATTCCATTGGGAGGAATTTAAACTACAAATTTACTTATGATTCTTTTTCACCTATAATCCATTCCTCTGCAGTGAAATTACTTTGATTAATGATTTTAATACGTCAGCGTTTTTCCGTATTATCTCGTGTCTATTTGCATATTTATTATTATTTGCGTACATTTTATTGCAATTTGCTTTGCAGTCCCCACCAGTGTTGATTTCAACAACGCATCGCTTACATTTTATATTACATTTTAATTTAGTACACCTGCATTTTTTTTTTCATTCTATCTCGTGATTTTCTTGCTACTTATATATCTTATTGCATTTTGCTTTACAATCTCCATCAACGCACGCCTCGCACAATATGTATTAGAAATACATTTGCCATACCCTTTTTTCAAGCATTATTTGTCTAGTATACTAAATATTTTAAATTTTAAAGTCGTAAATATGCGAAAAGTCCGTAAGTAATTATCCATTAAATTCAATTTTAGGAATTTCAGTTTAAATTAATAAGCTTTTTATAAAAAAATCACCATTTTAAACAAGTGAAACGATGAACTTGAGTAAAAATGTGGTATCTAACTAGAATACTGAAACAATTTTAAATATCATTTGTTATTTAGATCATTTACTTGTTAGAAACGAAAATTTTGTAATTCCATGCAATTCATATCGGATAAAATTCGTGTTTTGAACAGAAAGGTAACATCTGATAATCAGACTCTCCGGGCATAAAGATTTGACATTTCTAAATTTCATTTTTGAATAAATTTATATATAAGTTGTGATGACAATCTTCCTTCGTCAGTTGAAATGATAATTTTACAAAAACAAATTAAGATTCGTTTTCTTTTATTTAAAATTGTAATTTTTTAAGAAAAAAGAATTAGTTTGATTTTAATTTCTTCGGAAATTCAAAACGAACGAAGGCCATTGTAAAAAGACATTTTTTCATTCCCACAATTTAGAGTAAGTGTCCTTAAGCTTCCAGCGGGCGCGCCCTATGCAAGGCATACTTATATGGTGCATCTTATTACACATTTATGTCGTGCTTTTTTACAAAAATAAATGCAAATTTTATTCATATAGTCTGTATTTATTAGCTTTATACTAACAAAGATTATATCAATAAAAATTGCACTTAAATTTATTAAAGAACTATATAAATATGTAATACGAATCACGATATAAGTATCTCCTACATACGCTCACCCTCTGGAATGTTAAATAAATTTTATGAAAAGTGAATTTCTAATTAGTTTTATGCACGGAAAATTTGGTAAATGTGAAATAATTTTAAAGATAGTAATTGAAGTGATTATAAAAATGATTTTTAATGTTAATTCTATCGATTGAATGAAGTCATTTTAAATATAGTTCTATCATATCTTCTTTTAATTCCTTCATTTATTATTTAGCATCTTTGGAAGTAAATTCTGAGTTGTAATGTTCGCGTTTTTGTACTTTTATAAATATTTTTGTGTCAAGAATTGCTTTTATTACGTAAGAGAAAGTAATAATCTGACTTCTTTTTGCGGAGTTCAGAAATTATTCTGAAATATGTGATGTATCTCAGGTACATTAACATCACAGCAGACCTAACTTTCTGGGGAATACAACCAAATGAATTAAATTGAATTATCTGTTGGCATGCTATCATAAGTACCGAATTCACGAAATATTTGTTCAAATTCGGGCATATTTCAACGATTTATAAAAACATATAAACTGGGGTTTTTATCTCAGGTAAAATTATTTATGTTTCTAAACCATTTTGCAATTGCGAGAGAAGAAGGTAATCCAAACATAGACATGCACCTGCAAAAAATACTTCACCAATTCCATCATTGGATCTTGTACATTTTCGTCTAAATCTTAGTACAGTAAATAAGCATCTGAAGTAAAATGATTTATATACCATTTTGCTATTCCGATAGAAATAAATAATCCAAACTTAGACATGTGCCAGTGCAAAAATACTTCACCACTTCCATCATTGAATCTTGTCCATTTTCGTCTAAATCTATACAGCGAAATGTCGTCCTAACTGCTGTTGTTTTCCTCGTTGCTTTTCCACGAGCTTTGTTTGGTTGAAAAACCAGGGCCCAGTGATAATCCTCAGTCCCATTCCGCCCCCGGAACAGACCGTCTGGATCGTGTCCAGACGTGTTGGCAGTCAAACGATGTCGTCACGTGCCTTGTGGTTATTTAATATCAGTCACACGCAATCTTCGAAGAACTCTTCAAAGGAACTCCCGGCGTAATCTTAGGATGACCTTCACAACTGGCGAAGGCTCTAGGAATTGGTGAGAAATGTTAACGTAGTAAGTTAAATTCAAGTTGGAAATTTGAAGATGCTTAATATTTGATTGATAATGAATCTTGTCATTCTTTTTTTCCATGAGAAACTTTTTTAAGTACATTGATTGAGGTATAATAATATAAGATTAGAATATGGTAATAGAGGTTAATTTATAATTGGTAAAATAATTGGCGATGGCGCTTGAAGTTGGTGAGAATTGTTAACGTAGTAAGTTAAATTCAAGTTGGAAATTTGAAGAAGCTTAATATTTGATTGATAATGAATCTTGTCATTTTTTTCCATGAGAAACTTTTTTAAGTACATTGATAGAGGTATAATAATATAAGATTAGAATATGGTAATAGAGGTTAATTTATAATTGGTAAAATAATTGGCGATGGCGCTTGAAGTTGGTGAGAATTCTTAATGTAGTAAGTTAAATTCAAGTTGGAAATTTGAAGATGCTTAATATTTGATTGATAATGAATCTTGTCATTCTTTTCTTCCATGAGAAACTTGTTTAAGTACATTGATAGAGGTATAATAATATCAGGTTAGAATATAGTAATAGAGGTTAATTTATAATTGGTAAAATAATTGGCGATGGCGCTTGAAGTTTGTGAGAATTGCTAACGTGTGAGTTAAATTCGCGTTGAAATTTTGAGTATCCTTAGTATTTGATTGAGAATGAATCTTGTCATTATTTTTTATTATAAACTTATTTGCTTTTATTAATAGAGAATGGTACAACTATGCTGGTTTCGTTTAGGTTCGAATGATTTGCGTACGCTTTTGGTTGATTGGAAACGCCACTAGTTTCAGCTTAAATTTTAAAGTATGTTTCAGTAATTGTGATTAAAATAGTACATAAAGTTACGATAATGGTCAAGTAATCAACAATTCTTCTCAAGATTATTAACTCTTTACGTTGTGAATAACTTTTGCAGGTAAATTTTACTGAGAATTTTAAAGAATAATTAAAGTTGATAGTGTTTTTTTGCTCTTGAAATGTTAAATGGTCTTTAAATGAATGAAGGCTCAAAAGAACGTGATAGTTTAGTTATGTTTTAGAATAAATTTAATAGTTGAATTTTAATAAAGTTTGTAAGAATGTTTGTAATTTAGCCTACACTTTCTGTTTTGTTATTTTTTATATGTATTTTAGCTTTTGAACGTGTAACCTTTATGCTTAATGAAGTTATAGGTCTTTAGTGAATATTCTTAATATCATCCAATAAAATGCTTAATGCATCGAGAATTGTACATTCTGATATATTAAATACATATTAAATAAAGTTTAGCAATGAAGATATCTGATTTTTAATTTGACGCTACGGATGATGCAAATATTACTTAATTTTAATCTTCAATGAATGAAACTCTGTTCAGAACCTCAACGTCGATTTAAATTTAAGCCTAATTCCATGGTGGCCTGGTGACATAGTCTTGGTACGGAGAGTCACAGGTTCCAGGTCTGATTCCCCCAAAAATTTGTTGTGTACCCGTACCTGGGGCACATTAAATATGTAGGAGTCAAACGTTTCATTGTTCTTCTAGAGCCTACATTTTCAGAATGGGCAATTCAGATGTCACCTTGGTCATCTGACCACGGTTAGAGATTGCGAGTTTCTTCCCAGAATAGTCATCGTGCAAAACGGGATGTTAATCTATTTGAATCAAGCTTAAGTTTTGAAGTGATTTTTAGTAAACTTGATTGATATGATGCACAGATTTTATATTTATAAACATAGAACTTTGGAATCTCCGAAGCTGCTATGGTTGTAACATTTTATGCTGAAAGGAATTTCTAGGAAAAATCAAATATTGTCTTGAGATGAATTTCGACATAAGTAATTCTTTAGGCACCGTTTAGTGGTGCTTTATGGATATTGAAAAGATATTTTGAAATTTTATTAATACTGAGTTTCAGTATTTTCTTTCAAATTTAAATTTGTGAAAATTTTATTAAAATCAATATTTTATTTTTAAAGAAAATAAGAATTCTCTTATTTTATGTAAGCATTTAATTTCTACCTTTAATTCTATTTTTTTAATTGTGTTAAAGCAACAATAAATGAATTTTCTGCTGTCATTTATCTCTCTAATAATAAAGGAGAATGTGTGTATCTGTGTGTTGTCTACAGAGCAGACCTTTAGATCTTGAGCTAAGAAATTTGGCACAAAACTACTTTGGAAGGTGGGAATGTGCACCTCTGAGATTTTTTTTGAAATTTTAATTACAATTTTAATTAATTAAAAATTAAGCGAAATTTGGTGTTTTTCTTAATAATTTCCGAAAATATTGCAGCACAAAAATCATTTTTACGCCATGCGAAAGTTCAAAAACTTTCCTTTTCAATTATATCAATAAAGTTGCCGTACTATGTTTTCTCTGATTTTAATAAATTTTTAAAAATATTTTTTGGTATAATTTACAACAATATTTTTCATTGTTGCAACGCAATTCAAATCGTTTTCATTGTTTAAACAAACATGTATAAATGTGTTTCTCTATCATTGTTGAAAGCTAAGGTAATATCTTAATATTTAATGCATGCGGCTGGAAGTAAAATGTGCCTCACCATTTTAAGCTTAAAATCAAATGCATATTTTGAAGGAGGAATAAGAGTGAAGTTGATGCCGACAACGGGTAATTTTATGTTACTTGACACAGACAGTTACTCGACTCTAATAGAGACGTTCATGCAGACAACGAACAGAACAGGTGCAATGCTACTGAAAGAACATGGGTTAAATTATCACAATTTGAAATTTAAAATTGTTAAGGGAACCATGAATATCAAATTATGCATAAGAGATTCAATTGAAATTATATTCCCTGCGAACAAGCTAGTCGCCAAAGGCGGCTAGTGAAAAATAAAAACTCATTTAAACTGTAATATTGCTAAAGAATCTTAAATGATACAAAAATTACCTTAGTGTTTTTACGAATTAATTAGGGAAGTTTCCTTCACGCGATTAGAAAATTTTGATTTTTCGAAAACAAAAGCTATTCTACTCTTTCGTAAAAACTGCTTTCATTTGAGGTATTTTTTGTGATTCAAACCGCTTGTAAAATCTAAGAAAACACTCATTATTCCTTTGAACTTTTCTAATTTTATGAATTAAAAACCACAAAATAAATCAAACTATATTGTTTCTTGCAATTTTTCATCCCTGAAATTATTTTTTCCAAATACGAATACGAATCCTTCGTATTCGTATTCCAACTAATCTAAGGTAGAAATTTCGTCTAAGGTCCAAAAGTCATTTTGATTCAAATTCATACTCGAAGATTTTATATGATTTTCAAAATTATTTAAACTTAAATAGATAAAAATGTTAAAAAACAAAACGTTAATTTTGTGGAAAGATTTCTGCGGTGAAACCGTTAAAAGATTTTTAAAAAAACTATACATTGTCAATGAGATCTTACTGTTAAAATTAGAAATTCATTTGATGTAGTAAAATATTACAACCACTATGCATAAAATATTTTGTTTTTGATTAAATATCAATGAGATTAAATTTCGAGATTAAATATCTATGTTTCAGTTTTCAAAATGATTTTGAAGTTTCTTAATAAAATATTTTTTTGGATAATTATTAGTCTTTGACTTATTATTCGATCGTATATTTGATTAATTTTAAGGAAAAATGTAGCCAGATATTCTTTCTTACGTTCTCAGTATAGCAATTTTGTTTTCAGATAAACTCGTACAATTTTCCTATACTTAATATAATTACCAATTAAATAATCGATTAATAATGTTCAGAATAGTTGAAATCTGAAAGAAATTATGTTTACTTATTTCACTTAATTCTAAAAAAAATTGGGCTAAGAAAATTGGGTGATGAACGTAACATTAATTTTTTCACGAAAATCTTGGAAATTCCCAAAGTAACGACATGAGATTCTTTCCTTTTTTAAAAATAAAATATTGTTACGTGGAGGAAAATAAAGAGAATTAGAGCAACCAGTCGGCTATATATTTTATTGGGTCTCATGCGACTGAACAGGATGAGGTATTATGTTTTTCAATTTATTATCCTTTGATTTTTATTGTTTTTTTAGATAGGAACATTCGGCATTATTCTGACTTTATTAATTCATTTATTCTTGCTATGCCTTTTTTCTAATTTCGTTGTTAATTCTGATTAACATTGTTTCTTAGTTTAAGAGAAGCCCTTTGTTAATTATTTTACATGGCGTTATTGCTTTTTGTTTGTAAATCTTTTAGAAATTTAAGATAAATTCACAGGCTACATTTTCACTCTGTATTTGCTATCGAAATTTTTCATCTACATTATTGTATATGTTTAACCCTTATTTAAATTTATGTAATCGAATGGCTATCCAAAAGAATATTTTCATTACAATTTTATACAGAAAGATAATTATGTGAAAAGTAAGCTGACACTAGACTGAAGTTATTTATTTTAGTTTCTAGAATTTAATTCAAATAATATAATCCTTTCTTTACAAGTTGAGTCTGGTATATTTAATTCAAAAATACTACCTTAACGATAAATTTGACTTTGGTAAATTCATAAAGAAAATAAGGCTTTCATAAATTCTAGTTATTTTTTGAAAGCCCGATAATTCCTTAAGCAAGTCTTTGTCTTTTTTTCCACTCTGACCTTTTTGCGAAAAATTATAAATACCGTTGTCAATAATCAAATATGGTTATTTACCTTTTTCTCAATGAAAGGCCAATCAAAATCCACAATTCAGTAACCATGGCACCCAACTACCACTCATTTTCATGAATTTTAATCCAATTGGGGAACTATCGTTCGGGGATTTGATTTTAATCCAATAAAAATGTCTCCATTGATTACTCGAAAGTAAATTATGGATTGTGTCGATATTTTATTATTATTTTTCATTTCCATTTCTCTAATTCCATAAATTGAAAAAAAGAAATAAAATATCCCATATATCTGCTCATCTCCAACCTTATATTCAAAAGAAAAAAAAGACGAGAAGAAATATAATACAGTTCTTCGAATAATATTCTAGACTTGCAGTTAAGATTAAAATTTTCTCTTACGTTAGCTGCTTTAATCTAAAAATCTATTTACATTTCAAATTTCGATTAAACTAAAGCCCTTTTTTATTACCATTTTCATTTCCTCTTTCTTTCTTTTCTGTGAATTTTCCACTTTAACTTTTAAGGGGGGAGGTTCCCTTCTTAAACACTCTTTTTCCGCGAATACTCGTGTTTTGCTGATTTTTTTTCCACCTGGAAATTCCTAATGAAAAAATGGCATCTTCTTGCAAGCAGCAAATGAAGAAAAAGAAAATAGAAATAAAAAAATCGAATTACTCTGAAGAAATCTAAGTTCCTTAAATTCCACTAACCTTTTTTCCCTCTCTTTCTTCAGTCAGTGGAATAGTACACGGAACAGTTCAGGTTTCTGCAGTCAATTTCCCTGTTTCTTGTATTGCTCTCTCTCATTTCAACGCATTGAAATTGCAAGTACGGAAGTGTGTTTAAGCAGATCTTTGCAATATTTCCGAAGCGATTGACTACTATGAGGTATTAAAAAAATTGGATTTTATCCTCTTTTTTACCCTGCCAGCTTGCAGTTGGAGTTAGGTGTGCACAGTCCTTTTCGAAATTTATATTAAAACGAGTCGACTGGAAGAAGTTGAGGTTGAATTCCCTTCCTTTTCTGGGTCGATCTTGAATAAAATATTAGAGATATTTAACGAAATAATTATTTTTCTGAATCCAGCATTTAATAATCTCACCGAAACTTTACTTTTAACTGCTCTGTAGGTGTCAATTTTAACTACTCTGTAGATGTCAATGAACTCAAAACTTTCATTACACCTGGATAAGAATTAAATTGGCCATTAAGCAGAAATTTTATCTAAAATTGTACTTTCAAAGTAACTGATATCAAAGAAGTCGTTATACCTGAGAAAGAAAAGAGAATTGCTATGGTAGCGCTTATGCAGAAATTTGGTTTCAAATTGAACTGTAAATTATTATGAGGGCAATGAGTTAATTAAATTTGCAAAAATAAAATAAATATTATAATATCCCCTAAACAAAAATTGTGTTTTAATTTGCAGATTTCATTACAACTGATAAAACAACAGTCTGCCAGGAGAACTTTTGTTTTAAATTGTGTTATGAATTGAAAAATTGATTATTACAATAACCTTCAAGCAGAACTTTTGTTTTAAACAGTACTGTAGATGCAGAAAAAAATAATCATTGTTACTTTAAAAAATTTAGTTATCGCATATCCTTATGCGAAACTTTCTTTCTACTTTTTCTGTAAAATAAAAATAAACTCAAAGAGTTCGTTATCCTTAAAAAAAGTTTTGATTATTATATAGATACTTGTTCAAAATCTTCATTTGAAATTTTTCTATAGGTTTAGGTGAGCTGTTAAATTTTATTATATAAGAGAAAATTTAAGGCATTATGTAGCGCTTCTGTAGTCCTAGGTATGAAATTGGACTTTAGTATGCGTGGCAGTTAACCTGTTACGCTAA
Organism: Araneus ventricosus; assembly: GCA_013235015.1. Classification (NCBI taxonomy): domain Eukaryota; kingdom Metazoa; phylum Arthropoda; class Arachnida; order Araneae; family Araneidae; genus Araneus; species Araneus ventricosus. The sequence continues at coordinate 1,256,347 of BGPR01000040.1, forward strand.
TTATTAAACATTTTAAGTATTATGAATTTTGTAAAACTAACTCAGAATTTAAAAATGCCATTAAGACCTGACGACTTAAATTTTACAAAAGAAATACCATTATGTCATTTCAACTCATTGAATTACAAGTATGGAAACGTATTTAAGCAGATCTTGTAATAATGTCAAAGAGATAGACCTATTAACTATTCATAAAAATTGGATTTTATTTGGTTATTTTCCATGTAAAATTCTACTTAAATTGAGTCAAATGAGAAAAGTTATGGTGGTGATTAGTTAAACCAGCTTTTGCATTGCTTACCAGTTTAGATTTCTCTTGTATAAAATATTATGAGAATATTATTTTTTTACATATCTTAGAAGACTTATAATACTTGAAACTTTTATTATTACCGTTATACATATAGTGTCCTGAATGTCCAGTGAAACAAAACTGTCTTGTTTATTTAATTTTTTGAACTTTTTAATCAGTGCAATTTTGTACCTTCAATTATGTATTGAAATCAGAAATGTAACTTGTTTGAATAATTACAACCGGAAAAGCAATGAGTTTTATCCTTCAATACGAAACCTCTAGAAACGATTTCGTTGCAAATAAAATTTTGAAATATGAAAGAACTTATGTAACTACCGATTATGTAACTACTCAACTGACAAATGCGTATTTTTAATGAACTTCATTAAGAATAAAATCTGTTAATATTCATTCATTTCTGGCTTAAAACTCAGTTACACCGAACGGTAAATGTTAAGGAGGCACGTTGGGCATCATCTTCAGTGTCTGAAGTTAATCAAATCGCATTTAACCGTTGAATATCTGTAATAATTTTAACAAATAGTATTGTAATGAAGTGAAAATTTGCATTCGTATGTGCTTAATTCTCATCAATCAATACATATTAATTTTTTCAGAATAAATTTCTGTCATTATTTTCATTGCTCTTATTGAACTACAGTTATCCTAAGATTAGTGCAATTAAAAGTATAGAATATTACACAGGTAATTGTACAACTGTATTGTAAGAAATCATTAGTAAAAATGTTTCAAGATAATTTTTTTCTTTAGTAGTTTTTAATTACTAAGACTATTTCAAGCTTCATTCCCATGAACATTTCGGTAGCAATGAAAATTAATTTCTTGAGTGCATTTAAGAGGAATTTGAAATTTCCATTCATTACTTTTACTTTTTTCATTAATTTTCTTTAAAAAGTGATTTACGAAATTTCTTTACAATTAAAATATTTTTTCCAGAAAAAAATTCAGTCATGGCAGTAAATTCTTGATTTTATATCACGAACGTATTAATATAGTTATTCGTACATTTTTTATGCACTTGTTTTATAAGTAACCCATTCTTGCAAAAGTTATGCCGGTAACTCATTCTTACTATTCTCCTGTAAGTATTAAATATTTTTTTTTCGAAATTTGTTATTTAAATAGTTTCAAGTGTTGAAAAACGTTTATTTTTTCTCTTATTGTATAATTTAAGCTGATAAAAAAGTCAAAGATACCCTATTTCTTACCTAGATTTTCACTTCATCTGTCTGAAAAATAAATGAAATTCATATATACTGAAATATCGCTGACTTAATTTTATTAATAAAGCATACATTTCAGATTTTAAGATAGTGAAAGATTTGCCGTGTTTTCATTATGATAACTTTTAATGTTGTCATTGAATTATTAGCTTGTCACAGCTAGTAAAATGTGCATAACTCGATACGCAAAACCAGAAAATCCACGAACATAAACTTTACATTCGTCATTAATTATTATTTAAGAAAACGAAATGCTCGTATTAGCCAATACAGCATTTTCCAGTTAAATTAACAGATAACTAGTGAATGGCATACCAAGTTTGACTGAAGGCCTTTCACCTTATATTTAAAAAAATTAAATAGACAAGATCGACTTATAAAACAAATGTTCATATTCAGTTGAATTGTTGCTTTTAATATGGCCGCAGTACATAAAACACTGCGATTTATCAGATAAGCTGTTATATTTAAATGATGGTTAATCTGTTTCTAAGAAAAGTTCGTATTCTATATTGTAGAAGATTATATAATTTAAAAGATTTCATAGTAAAATAATTTAAATAAATGATTTTATTAATTCCCTAGCAAATCAAATTCACCACTCTCTCATTGTGGATATTTGAACCACGTAAAATTGCGAAATATTACATTATTTGCCTCCTGAAATTTAAGCATAAAGGTATAACTATTACTTCTTAAAAAGGCATTTTTATGTATCTGAATGTTTTGTGAAAAATATAATTAAAAATAAGCGCTATATTGCTCAAAGTCTTCCGCAACCCTTAATCTCTCTGTCGAATAATAAAAATTAATAGCTGTCGTGGCTACAAGGTACAGGGGCACAGGGAGGTGTTCTGTCGAATAATAAAAACTTATAAAAAAAATCTTTGATTGAAATGTTTTATCATTTGAGTTTTGGAATATTTTTCTATCATGAGGGCAACTGAAAGTGTAGTTCGAATTAGTTTATACTGTGAAATTAGTGTGAAATCGGAAAAGATTTTAACCGTTAGTAAAATGGAAGTATAAATATTAACTTAAGTTAATATTGAAATGTATTTTAGAAAACTACACCACTCACGTAAGCAAACCAAATTCATTCATAAATCATAAATATAAAGATATTTAATTGTAAAAAAGAAAATAAAGAAAAAACATAAGTAAACAATAGTGATAACAATATACCTTTTGCGCGCCAACGCAGCAGCATCCAGTTATTGCATTATCAATATTGTCTGAATTTAACTAACCAATTAAGATACAATCAAACAACAAAGATCATGCTTTAATTAAAATGAAACACATTAAGATAAAGTAAATAAAATGGGAAAAGTGGAAGAGAACTCGAATGGCGAACTTTTTCAATGTGCCATCCGCCATCGGAGTTCTAATATGGGTAAATTTGGAAAAATGGAAAAATATGAATCTAATATGGAAACATTTATCCGTATTAGAACTCCGATGGCGAATGGCACTTTGAAAAAGTTCGCCATTCGAGTTCTCTTCCACTTTTCCCTTTTTATTTACTTTATCTTAATTATCCATATTAGAACTCCGATGGCGAGTGGCACTTTGGAAAAGTTCGCCATTCGAGTTCTCTTCCACTTTTCCCTTTTCATTTATTTTATCTTAATGTGTTTTAATTTTAATTAAAACATGATCTTTGTTGTTTTATCGTATCTTAATTGGTTACTTAAATTCATACAATATTGATAATGCAATAACTGGATGCTGCTGCGTTGGCGCGCAAAAGGTATATTGTTATCACTATTGTTTACTTCTGTTTTTTCTGTATTTTCTTTTTTGTAGTTAAATATCTTTCTTTTGTATTTTTTGGAAGTTGCTGCATTTTTGCGCCATTCTATATAATACAAAGTTTAATTTTTAATATCTCTTGTTAAATTATTTCACTTGTACTTGTCATAAATATAAAATTACCTATCACTCATAAAATTAACCCCCATTAATTATTAAATTACCCCATTATTAATGAACCCCCAGTAAATTATTAATTTATCGAAGCAAAATTTTCGAAACAAAATGTGAAGAAAAACCAAAGTCATTTTGATAAATCCTGTTATTTTGACCGTCAACATTACCTTACTTTATTGTTTAAGATCATCACTGAATTTTCGGTTTTTTTTAATTAATAACTCTGCCATTCAGCTTGGGTTTTCAGAACACTTCTTCAGCTAAATCTATTTCCCAGCGTTTTGTAAGATCCGTCTTTCTTTTTAACACTGCCACTTTGTCTTATCCGAAGACTTAAATCGGATTTTCTTTATGCAGTCTAAAAAAGTTTTTAATCTAAGTGTAGATTTTTGGATTAAGCTTTTGTTTGTTACTTGCTCCCTGTCAGTTTTTGGAAGAGTTTAAGTGTTTTCACCACATTGGAAAATTTCTTTCCTTTCTTGCTTTAGAAGTTTTGGAGAAGCGCTGTGATGCTTTTAAGGTTTTAATTTCATAGATGTTAAATATGGACACATGGAAGGGCTTTATGCTTTGAGTTTTTTCAGAATGTAGTTACTATTTTGTTTCAGATATCTGTCTTTTACGAAAATGAGGCACTGAAATAAATTACCCAAGGTTAAATTACTGTAGGTATTATGCGAATCGGATAAATTCCTTTCTTAGTCGAATTATATGCAATAAAGGAAAGAACATTTGAAAATAATTTTTAAATAATTATTTTTTTATGTGCTTCGAATAATATTTTTACGCAGTCAATTTATATGCAATGAAGAAAAAAAATATTATAGGAATTACTAAATGATTTCTTATTTTATGCATATCGGACAGTTTTTTTACATTATCGAATTTTATGCAGCAAAGACGATTTCAGTGCACTGACTTCCAAATCAAGTGCAATAATGTTTTAATATTTTTTATAATTTTTTAAAAAAATAATGATTTATAATTTTTTTCTGTTTGATATTACAATATTAAGTTCTGTCTAGTCTTAAAACTTGTAGGAACGTTATCCGAAATTTTAGTTCAATGGTTTGAGATAAAATAATTTTATTATCAATTGAAAGAAAAAATCTTAAAAAAACGTTTGTTTTAGAATTATTATCCTTTGAAAAGTCATTATCCTACGAAGTATGAAAGTAATTACCTTTCAGCAAATGCCAGTAAAAGTTTTTCATGATTGTAGTAATTAATATTTGTTATTGAATATTTTTTGGTATTTCTTGCTTTACAAATCCGTAATTTTCTATGAAAGGTTTTGACAAGTATATTTAATGCAATTTTTTTCTCAATTAATGTATTTCGGTCTAGTTAAGAAATGATAATTTTTTAGATCCTTAAAGAGACCATGAAGGATTTCTTTTTATAGGTTAAAACTTCTTGAAATTTTAACATTTAATAATTAATCTGTTTTTCAAAATACGAAACGTCATAAAAATTAAACAGTACAATAATTATTTTTTATTTGAAGTAACTATTATCTCTGAATATACATGCATTGTTATAGACTAATATAATGCCTCGTTATTAAATTTTTCCTCGACTGAAATATTTATGTTCTTAATTTCTATCTTCATGAAAAAATTCGGCAATTATAAGAAATGTAAATTTTGCTTTATATTTAGCATTTCAAAATAATTTTGAATCTTATTGAATATATTGAAACATGAATCCGTTTTACATTTCTTTAATAATTTCCTTTTATGTTTTAAACTACGTTTCCGCCGGCACATACATGAAGATTCTAATACGGACATCTGAAGTCCGCAAAATGCAAAAATCTTGCGCCGTCTTTTGTTCCGAAGGAACTCGCCAAACTAAAAATACTGCAACGGGACTGACGATAGCTAAGAATTGGTAGTAGTATAAGCTCATTTAAGGCTTAAACTTAAAATTCTGCATTGTGTAATTGTCGCCAAATTAAAGGACTGGAATGAAATGACGATAGCTGAAAACTGGAGGACTCAATTAAAGTTTAAAATTAAAATTTTTAATAGTGTAATTTTCGCCAAATTAAAGGACTGAAACGTATTCACGATAGCTAAAAATTGGAAGACTCAATTAAAGCTTAAACTGAAAATATTGCGTCGTGTAATTATCGCCAAATTAAAGTTCTGGAACGCAGTGACGATAGCTAAAATTTGGAATACTTAATCAAGGCTTAAAATTAAAGTTTTGCATTGTATAATTATTGCCAAATTAAAGTTCTGGAACGCAGTGACGATAGCTAAAATTTGGAATACTCAGTCAAGGCTAAAATTAAAATATTGCATTGTGTAATTATCGCTAAATTGAAGCACTGGAACACAATGACGATAGCTAGAAAATTGAAAGACTCATGTAAAGCTTAAACTTAAAATTTTTCATTGTGTAATTTTAACCAAATTAAAGGACTAGGACGCAAGACGTTAGCTAAAAACTGTAAGACTGTATTAAAGCTTAAAATTAAAAGTTTTACATTGTGTAATTGTGGCTGTTTGTTCAGTGTCTAGGATGGAAAAGGTAAGTAATTTAAGCAATTAGCCTATGGCATGTTTCAAGTTGCTTGTCTAAGTTGTTACGACGCCATTAAAAGGGCAGGAACCAACTAACAATACAAAATGCGATCTTTAATTTTAAATTTTGGAAGGTTTTTCACAAAATTTCCTGAAATATTGCTGACACTGTACATGTCAAAATTCATAGACTTATTAATATTTCAAATAATTTCTTTGCACAGTACGATTTTTCAGCTAATGAATTGTAAATTTGATTTTAAGTAACGTATTATAAAATAGGTTTGTTTGAACTCATTTTCCTCTATTAATTTTCGAATCGAATGTGGAATTTTCCTTCAGGTTCTGTGAATAAATTGATCACTGATTGGTGTCTAATTGTCCGAAACTTTTGAAAATAATTTGCTATATCAATACCAACGTAGAGCTTTTATAATTAATCCCTTAATGTTTGCAAAACATTACAAAAGTTTGTATTATTTTCAAATATGGTTTTGTGAAATTCAAGAAAAATTGTAGGATTTTGATATTCCTCCATATTTTTCTTTTAGTTTTTCTTTTCGTATTAATATTTCACTTTTCCTCTTACGCTTTTAAAAAAATTCAAGTTATCTATTTTGAATTTCGAAATAATGCATATAATTGATAATAATAAATATTTAAAAATTCTACAGATTTCTTTTAAAATCTTTATAATATATTCAACTTACTAATATGTTTTTCTAAAGCTTATTTAACTTCATTCTGTGTTAGCATGTTAGATTATATCATGACAAATATCGAATTTTAAAAAAGAATCATTTTGCATGGGCATGCAAGTTTTTATTTCAAATGAAATTTTACCGTTGCATTAAAATGAAATCAGTTAATTTAAGTTTTTAAAGTTTAAATTTACTATTTGTAAAACTGCAAAATAGAATTCTGGATTATTAATTTATTTCCTAGTATACCCCTTTAAAAGCAAACATTTTATACTTTACAGTTTCAAACTTTATTATTTGCTTTTGTAAGAATGTATTTGTATTTTAAATGTTCAAGAATGGTTTATATTACATTTGTGAAAATTCTTATCATCTGATGAAAAGCTTGATACTTTTTTCTCTTCCTCGATTAAGTTTATAAATTGAAAATCAATAAAACATTCAAGAAAATTAACAGGTTTTTCTAGTTTTGAAGGTGTGAAATTGGATATATTTAACTTATGATGCTTTTATTTTATATTATATAAAACGGAAAAAAAATCGATGAACATATTTACTTTTCTTATAATGTCGCAATAATTATACAGTCTTTTTCCAAAGAAATTATTTATGTTTATACACACATATATGCAAAAAATGCATTCTACAAACAAAAAAATATTTCTGACAATTTTTGAATAATATTACGGTATTTGTAAAGAAATTCCTGAAGTTTATGCAACTAAATATGTTGAAACAAAGAAATAACTTAATAAAATAAATTTCTGATGAGTATTTTTATTGCAACTACGAAAGAATACTTGATAGTATAATCTTAAATCTCCTTAAATTCAGAAGGTCACATCTATATATAATTTGTTTAATATTATTCAACTTCAGTTGTATAAAGATGTAATTCAACAGTTTTTTTTAACATTCAGCAGAAGTCGTATTAAGTTAATAATTTTTTACATAAAGGAAATCATGAGCCATAATTTCAATGACAGCATAAAAAAATTAAGTATATTTATAGATCTATAAATATTATGCCTGAATCGGATGTGAGCATTGTTTTGCTACTTTTCGCAGTCAGCGTAAATTTCCTAATAAAGGAAATTCATTTTTGGACTCTATTGTCTTGATAGCAATCATATTTCATTTGAGCCGAAACGTGCTTTTTTAGAATAATTTTTGTCTTAAGATGGAGACCTAAGGCCTATTAATTCTATTATTTTTTCATCCCATTGTTTTTTAATAGTATAAAGCTACCGACTCGCCTGCAAAACCGCTAAATTCCATCCCATTCGTAAATCAAGAAGAAAAATCACGATTTCTAGAATCCATTTCTTGTATCTATCAACGAAAAAGACAATGGTTTTTACGTGTGTGAAAATACAGCGAAAAAACCATTTTAATATTTTTATACGTGTCTGATTTATTTAATTATACTTAAACTTTTTTATTTATCAACAAGCTTTGGATATCTTCACAATAGAACAATAACGAATTAATGATATTCCACGACTGCATCTTGAAACAAGTTTTCTACAATAAAAATTTTACATAATGTCATGCATTCATATTCAGAAGAAGCTAATTTTTTCTTGATTTTCAGCATTTTATATTTGAATCCGTGTTATTTCAAAAAAATTTCCTGCCTTTCCCATTCTGTTAATCACACAGCATGGAAAAACAACTTTTAAATTCAATACAGCCTGAAGTTTATATTATATATCTCACATTTTTTGTGTTAGCATTAGATATTAGTAAATTATTCCTAGTAAAAAAATTAATAAATCGTCGCTTAACACGCAACATCGCCTTTCCCAATTTTTTTGAAATTTCAAAAAGGAAGGAAATACGCAATTTTTCGCAACCAATAACGAATATTTCTGAATTTTTTAAAAATCTGACATAAATATATGACCGTATGTTCCTACCAGATGTGAAAAAAATTCAGAAATATTCGATATTGGTTGCGAAAAATCGAATATTTTCTTCCTCTTTGAAATTTCAAAAAATTGTTAAGCGACGAAATATTTTTTTATCAAATAGCTAAACAGGACGATTATATTAATTTTTTATAATATTGCTAGTATGGAAAAGAAAATAAATGAAAATATTTGTCATTGTTATCGACTAGAAAAATATCTAGAACATAATTAAGTTGCGCATAGTTTGATAATTTTTGTACTTTATAAGCCGGTATTATTCATCTAAAATAGCTGAACCTAGCAAGCTATTTCGTTTCTTACCTGAATTTTGCGAAGAAATGTTTATAACTAATAAAACATTTCTGATAAGAAAATGCGGAAGGTTTTATGTCACGCATATGTTTGTAATAATTTTCAATACTTTAATCGATTTAAGTTAGTTCTCATTTATTTTTGTTTATTTTCTCAAGAAATTTTAAAGGAAATGTTACAAGAAAATTATTTATGTGCATAATTTATATTTTTGAACTACGAAATTATAGTCAAGTAATATTTTTCAATTATCCGTTTATTCTGGGGAATTAACATAAGCTAATTTTTTTCCACTAACAATCAGATAATTTCGCAATAATGAACAATTTTTATGTTGCAATCATCTTCGTTATTCAGTCATTTAAATAGATTCAATTTAACCAAAATAAGTGGAAAACTGAATTGCAAGCCTCCCTTAAATAAAATAATCTATTGAAGGTCAAGATAAGTTAATTTTTATTTGTTTTCAATTCGAGAAAGATTTTTAATCTTTATTTATCAATTTTATTATAAATTTTACTATGAATTTCTGTATAGAATTTTACAGCTAAGCAATCTGTATATCTTTATTTGAATGCTAATAACATGAAGCGTAGATTTTTGCTGTTAATTATTTGCTTTATGTATTTTATTAAAGCGAAAGAGCTTTATTCTAAAAGTGAACTGTCATTTTTTTTTTACCTTCCTTTTAGTAAAAACTTTATTTCATTTGAACTCAAATAATTTTTATAGAACTGTAAATGTTTTGAAGACAATTTTGTATTATTCAAACTTTTAAAAGACAATACATGCCTACTGTTACTATGTATTTGTCTTAGTATGCTGATATATATTGCTATGTTTATAATCTGATGTAGATAACCGATATACCGTTGCATATTATCTGAACATATTTTCCAATATTATAATCATAATAGCTTGTTATTGTGCTTTTGAATATCTTCGTTTTGTTATTATCAAAATACCGAGTTTATTATATTTTTCCGTTTAATTTAACAAAACTGATTTATTGACATATACAGCTTTCTTACAAATCATTACATTACTTTATTTTTTTAAATTTTACGTTACTTTCTTTCTTATAAAAATCAAATGTTTCTTTCTTCAATACTTTTGTATCTTTCTATTGAAAGAAAAGAAATAATTTGCTTTAATTTTGAATGTTCATTCAATTCCCGTTCAATAGTTTGGATATTTAGTAAGTTTTCGTAAATTTTACAAGATAATACTTACTCTGAATCTGTGAATCCTTAAGAAATTACAATAAATAAGGAATATCACTATCATAAAATCGTTTCATGACAATGGAATGAATTAGTTCTTAGTAGATGATTGTATTATTCGTACTTGAATAATAACCATTACTTTAATACTGAATTCACTACTTGAATAATAAACTAAATTAAAGCAATAAGCAGCTCTCTGTTTTTATTATGTAGTCAGAAGAACATTACAGTATCATTGTTCTGTTAATTCTTGTATTTTCATGGTTATTTTTATTGAAATTATATATATTTTTTTAAAAAGTGGATTAGTATTTATGTAGTTTCTATGTTACAAGATGTTGCTAAAACTCAGTCAAAGATTAAAACTTTGCAAATATTATGAATAAACAATAATTTTCCTTTGGAAATTACATATTTTAGTTATTAGTTTTAATTAGTAACCAAACTGGTGGGAGGAAAATTCAGCATAGCAGATCGAAAAATTGATTGTCACTCTTTGCTAAATGTGTGTTCTCTGTTCAGTTCTATACTTTCCACATATAGATGCAGTAGATAACATTTAGCGTTCAAATAAATTTATTACGATTCTTTTTCTATAATCAAATGTAGTTCTTTACCCGGAAAGAAGAACTTTCTCCAGATAATGTTTATGCTGAATCTACAAACCTTTAAAAAATTGCAATCAATGAATAATATCATTATCATAAAGTTGCTTTAACACAATGCAATTAATTAGTTCTTAGTACATGATTATAATATTCCAGCTTCCAGATGAACTTCTGCAGAATCCGACACTGTTTTTGTCCACGATTCTCCGTGTTTCTGATGATAAAGAATCTTCTTCCACCTCCAATGTAATTAATTAGTTCTTAGTACATGATTATAATATTCCAACTTCCAGATAAACTTCTGCAGAATCCGACTGTTTTTGTTCACGCTTCTCAGTGTTTCTGGTCATAAAGAATCTTCTTCCATCTCCA
>BGPR01000040.1:1268250-1282149 GCA_013235015.1 Araneus ventricosus
GAAAATTTTCGTCTTCAGTTCTGCAAAACCTTTTAGCCAGTATTTAATCAGGTTTTATTGAAACGTTTTCCTTCTTTGTTTATTAGTCTTCGGATTACGTAAGAATTGCTTCTCAGTCATTTCATACAATTAAGTGGATTATTATAAATAACAATTCGATTTGTTCAAAAATCATTCTATTTATTTGCAAGCACTGCATATAAATACCAGTTTAAATAGCCCGAGAATTCCGGCAGAAAAAAGTGAAAAACCGTGGTTGAAAGTTTAAGCCCTTGTTAGATATTAATTAAGGAGGAGTTAATCTGGAGTAAATAGGGTAATCCCTTTAATAAAGTTCTCCTGAATTTTTAAATTTACATATGTTATAATCGCTATAATGGCCGTAATGATAAACAAATGTTATATCAAATGACTGTTGTATCGGTTATTTCTGTAAATACGCACCTGTTATAATAGCTATAATGGCTGTAATGGTAAACAAATGTTATATCAAATGGCTGTTGTGTCTTTGACTGTTGTCAAAATATATAACTCAAAAATCTACAGCGGTAGAAGGGTTAAACCCTTGTGAGATCTTAATTCGTCTCTGCGGTAAACATTGTAATTCCTTTACTGAAGGATTTTTAAGTCAACACCTGTTAAAATCGTTATAACGGCTATAACGATAAATAAACAAATGTTATATCAACCGACTGCTGCCTTCTACAATTATTACAGTATCATTGAAGTATGAATCTCATATTTTAGTTGTATTATTTGAAATGCTAACTAATACATTATTGTTATGCGATTCTGTTTTATTAATTCTGTTTATTCTTTTGATACAGGCCTCTGAAATATGAATTGTTTCTACTTAAGATAGAATTTTAAATCTGTTTCGATATCGTAGATTTGTTAATTACATTTCAATTTCTTCATGGAACGGATTAATATTCCTTGTTAATGGCGTATTATGCTAAAAAATATGGAATCAAAATATTATTTAAATTCCGGTGAAAATGTGGAGATAATGTCATACTGGCATATTTAATTTGAAATATATATCTACTGAAGAGTTATCAATAAAAATCTGTTATTTCTACCAAATCAGCTGCATTTATTCATATTTGAAAATTTTATTTTGAACAATTTGGGGTAAAATATTTTGGAAAAATTAAATTATCGATGAGAAAATTCATCTTTCAAATTAGAACTTATGGAAGGAATTGTGTATGGCTTTCAACATTTTGTTTTATTATTATTTATTTTTAATTTTGTGCGAAAACTGCTTAATCATGTCTTTTGATATTTTAATATTATCCTTCAGAAATATACAGAAGTACAGTCTTTTTTATAGAATAAATGTTGAAGTTTTATCATATTTTCATTTTAATATCTTCTATTTGGAATATTGAACCAATATTGTTTTGTTTACACTCTTCGAACACTATTTGAGATATTTCTTAATATTTTTTAAAAAATCGAAATATTAGGCAACTCTTATTTGTAATTAAAGATGTTTGCAATCACACTAATGAAAGCAATTTGCATGACTTCAAAAATCATTATCTATACTCAGTTTGTTACTTGTGGATCATTTACTCAGACAGTTTGAAATATTATATTTTTCATTTGTTGGTTTAAAAACGTCGTGTTTTTTATTGATAACTAATATCTTATTAGGCGAGAAAAAATTCAACAAATTTTTGAAGCATAAATACGTTACTCTTCATTGTTTTTTATTGTTGTATTTTATTATTTGTTACAAATAAAAAATAATTTTTTATTTAAAGTGAGAAACACGAAAATAATAGAAATTTATTTTAAAATCTCTTTAAGTATATAAGTAGTATCTCTTTCATTTATGCCATCTGTGTTGAATTTCTAGTGAATTAAATCAGCAGATTAACTATATCACGATTTCACTGTTTAGTTTTATACTTAATTCAATTATTGAACAAAATTAAAAAATATGTATATTTATCCTTCTAATTGAGCTTGTAATGAAAAATATTCGGTGATGTTGTTATGCCACTCGTTGGTGATAATTTAAAAGTGACTTGATGGAGCAAATTCTGGGCGTATTTTCGAATTTTTTAAAAGAGACAATAATCTTATAAGATCAAATATTATTAGTCATTGTCATACTAAATATTTATATTGATAAAACAAAAGAAAAATGTATGCGTGTGGATGTTAAATGATATCTTAATTTCTATATGCATGGATGTATTCAATTATTTCCTGTTTAAATCAGAATTGTTACCCCTTTTCTTTTCAATTTAAAGACTGAGATAAAATTATTGCTTGTGTAAATATTGATTTGTGCGACTTCTTATATTGTACAATAATAGTTAACTAAGCAATGCTTATAATTATTCTTGGAAATTATAATATCGGCTAACATACCATGTAAATGATAGTAACTAATACGGTAATTATCGAGGAAAACTTTTAATTCTGACGTGTTCACCTTTCAACATCTACCTTCTTTTCAAAATAACAAACCAGATTAAATAATAGATTTTTTATAGTGTTATAGTTTGAGGATGCCAATCTTCAATATTTCCTCAGATTTCCATTTTCCGCTTTATTCTTAGACAGTAACGTTCAGATACACTTTAAAGCTAACGTAAAATTCTAGTATGTTTGAGGATTTTGGCCTGTACCTCAGGATATCGACCTATTTCTTCACAGGACGTTACTGATTTAATTCATTTATTTGATGTAGTCATGCCTTTCTATAAGGCAAGGCTACGATCACGCATATTATAGTCTTCAGCATTAAGAGGACAATGGCATTTATTATTATGTCAATGTAGTAGCATTTCCATTTGCTCATATTGGAACATTCACGTATCCGGAATTCAGAGAAGTTCTAGAAATTTAAGTGACACTGAAGACATTGACCTAACAGGCCTTTTTTTATCGGTTCTCTCATGAATTATGTGTGAAAATCCGGGTCCGAACAGATATCACGTTTGGTGAAAATCCTGGCTCACAAACCCGGAATTCAAGGAGGTTCGTGAAATTTAAATGTCATTGACGACATTGACCTAACAGGCCATCGCTCTTTTTATCAGTTCTGTCATGAACTATGTGTGAAAATCCCGGTCCGAACAGATATTACGCTTGGTGTCACTACCGCACTAACCCCTGTGTGGCCCCGCCACCAGAACTTCCGGCAGAACCCTGAACTTGCGGAACCTCCCCGTGGTATTCTTTGCACCTTCCTGAAGAAACCGTTCACCCCGCACTTCCACGGAAGGTGTCTTACGGGGCACGAGAAAAAATTGGGGAAGCCCCTATTGTGCATGTAAAAAAAGCCTCCTTAGGGGTAAGGTGAACGTCCCATAAGAAAAACATAAGACGATCCCGTGTCCAGGATGTGGGTAGGTTGGGGATTTTTTTGTCAAGTTCTCGCGCACCCCACGGATTCTTGAGACGCTCTTTTCTTTGTTGTAAAAAATGCTCCAGTGTGGTTCACTTGTGAAAAAAACGGGACTTTTTTTATCAGTTCCTTGAAGAAAAACTATTTTTAGTGTTTTCGGATGATGACCTTATATTGGGAAGGTGCAACGACCATTTTGGGGCTTGGTGTTCAGGGTGCGGTGTGAAGAAAAAAGTATCTGGACAAAGGCAGTAGTTGCACCTGTGGGAATTTCATGGTAACAAAATGAACAGGATCTAGATTTTTTTGATACGACATTCGTTTTGTGCGCATTAGAGTCGATGACCGAATCTGTGGTTTGTTGACTTCTTAAAATTAATGGGATTATTCGGAAATAACTTATTTTTTAGAATTTAAATTTAAAAATAATTTATTTCTTCTGTATATAACCTTGCAGTTAAGCAAAGGAACGACTCCTTCACGAAAGAAGAATTAGTATGTTTCAGTTAACACAACGAAAAGTTTGAAGAAATTCAAATCTGCTCTTTAGTCACATTTTCCGTATCATTGCTGTTCATTCACATAATGTTACAAACTCAGAATTATTATCCAATTTGCCTTTACCAAATCTTTGGATTGTAGATTTTCATCAAAAAAAATTACCTACATTGCTTCTTATTCTACAGACAAGAGTTTCTATGATGCCCAGTTAACTAAATTACTAAATGTTGCAACTGATAATCTGTTTCAATGATTAAATACTTCATTGATGGTGCTTTTACGCTATGATACACAACGAGTTAAACTGAATATATTTTAATAATAGTTGTTTGTAATTTATTTCTTGTGATAGTTAATACTATTTTTTTCTTACAAAAATGATAATAAAATAGATAAATAAAAATTTGTTTATAAAGTAAAAGGTACTTTATAAAATGTGAGGTTTATCAAAAATGAATAAACTATTCTTGAAACGAAATACTGTTTAAACCACGAAATATACAAAGAGTATTTTAGGTTATTTTTAAATGCATTAAAATTTCTTCTTGAAAACAAAAGTAAATCTTAGATTATTTAAACCATGCAATTTCGTTTTCTAACGTGCAGAATGTTTGAATTTATTTAATATGTTCTCTTTAATATACCGAAATATTTCAATATGTCATTCGTATACTTTAAATAAAATTTTTGATATAAATCTACTTTTTGAACGTAGCCTTTTTTATTTTAGTTCATTTAACACGCATAAAGCACTTATACTTAATATTCAACCAACTGGCAATATCTTATCAGTCTTTGTTCCTGTCTCTCTTATGAAAAATACTCCAGTTCAAAATGTCAAATTTTGCTGTGATATTTTATAAGAATCAGAGTCAATCTGTGTATAAAATAGAGAACTAGGTTTGAAATTTTTTCGCCTAATATAACTATTATAATTATTTGTATCAATTTTGAATATGAGTATACACTGTCATGTTAATATCTATTTCTTCTTGGAGCTGATTTAAAATAATTTTATGTGATAAATCGTATGAAACTTTATAAAATTTAATTATTATCTTTTTTACCTCCACATTTAATACTGATATTATTTTCTCGACAATGTATTAGTTATATCACGAATTCATCGTTTATTTATACGAATGTACATTTTTAAGGAAAGAAATCATAATAAAACTCTATATTTATTTGTTGCATTTTTAGCATGTTCTCAAATCTTTAAACTATTTCATTTTTTACATGCAAAATAATTCCAATTTTTAAAACAATTTTCTTATAAATGCCATGCAGTTATAATGTCTTATTTGTGGGAATGATATTGCTTTGCTAAAATTGTCGAAAAATTACTCTTTGAAACTAGTTGCTCTAACAGCGTTTATTTAAAAAGTGCATTTATATTTTTTTCTTGTAAATAATACCTTTAGCTGCAATTGTCTTAAAATTTATGAAGATAAATTCTCAATATATGAACGTGTTTCTACTACACTAGTCAAATTGGCAGAATGCAGAACTCATTTTGAAATTGCAGTATGATAAACATTTTTATAATAATTCTAATTTGAAATGCGTTTTTTTTTTACATTTTCAAGCTATATTATATATATTTTTATAATTTCTTACAAATATTTGTTACATCTGTCATTTTATTGTCAAATCTTATTCAAAATATTTTTTGCAGTTGCTTTTGAAACGCGAATCGTTTTTCATGTAATAAATACTTTTTTAGCTTGTATTATTATTCACGTTAACCAATTTATTAATTAGAAATCATACAATAAGTAAATAGTATATTAGTAGTAAAAAGTATATTTGTATTATTTGATTGACACACAAGATTCATGGTTTCTGAAAATTGAACTGTTCAAAGTTACTGCTGTTGTCAATAAAAATTATTTTAGAAAGTTCATTGAATTAAGTAGAGACTTTTTTTTTTTTAATATTCATGAAAATCCCACAATTTATTTACATGAATAACCAAATCTGGGGGGTAAAACTAAATTTAAATATGCCGCATTATTTTTACGATCGACAGTAGATCACAGTAAAGTATTTGTTATGTCCGCTCATTCGTCATTTATTAATGATTAATTCTTTTACTGGCAGATACTGTAATTATGTTAAACAGTGCTTTTGATTTTGATGTCTGTATGAATGCAAAATATTTCAGGTTTTTTTTTAAACTGAGTTATCTGGGAAATGGTGGTAAGATTTCGACGTCTATGGAAATTACAGATTACGGTACTTTTTCGTGTGCTGTGCGGCTGAATATCTTTAGAGAAGCCGTGAGACACCTTCCCTGAAAAGCATTATTTTCTTGAATTCTTTGCCTCTTTTTACGTTTCATTAATTTTAATTTGTAATCTGCATAGTAAAATGCATAGTTTTACATTTTTAAAGACTTTGGAGGAAATTTTACCAACCCATATGAAACTAAAATGCCTATTAATTATTCGTATTTTTCAAGTAGTGAAACTTAGACTGTGTGATGTTTAAAACCATAAATTATTTCCATCATCCAAATAATTGTATTTGTTGCAATTTTAATTTAGTTTGTTTAGGTTTTATCAATGTGCTCTATAAATTTATTTTTGTTCAAAAAAATTCAAATAAATAATAATCAACGTTTGATATCAAATAATCTTTGAAAATGTTTCAATGTTAGAAGTTAACGATATATTTGACCTGTAATAATTAAATTTGATGTTGATCTGTTTCTGAATAATTATAATGATTTATTAGCTGATTGATTCTGTAAAAAATTGTCATTTATGTATTAAAAGTATTCATATTTATCCACTGATTATTTTATAAATTTACATTTATACAGATGCAATTTTTGAGATTAGGATTTACGGATTTTTATACAACCAAGTCTAAAATGTTCTGTATTTTCTTTTTTTTAAATATGATATAAATTGTGCCTTTATCTAATTTCTTATTTAACTTGTTAGAAGGTATTGTAATTTTCAAATTTATCTTAGCATAAGCTCATTGGAATACTTGGATATGTTAGTTTTATTTATTTAAACCAGTGCATTGTTAATACAACCTCTAATGTGATAAAGATTCATAAATTTCATTATGAAGGAATAAAATAACGAGAATGATCTTTTCCCGAAATTTATAGAAAGAAACTCGCATGAATTAGTTACCCCATATACCGCATCTTACAGTTCAACTTCACATTTTTGAATTTAAGGATATGGCACACTTATAAAACACTCAAAATCCGCGTTAGTCGATGCTTTTTATGTGTGAGGAAACTTTAAAATTTGAAATGTGTGTTGCAGACAACCACATTCTGGATAATAAATGATGAATGTCTATATGATTACAAAATAACAAAAATAGAATATTTACTATTTCATACTATTAAATACCATTTTTTCTTTCATATTAAATGAGTATTAGCTTCTTTCAACGCTTCATGAATATAACTCGAATAGTTAGGAAAAAATTAGATTTCTGTACGGTTCATTTTGAAAGTATTTTTATAACTGAAGTTCTTTTCAAATATACATTTCTTAAGAAAATATTTCTAAACCATTTAACTTTCTTCCAATTTTTTCAGTTTGTCAGTTATAAAAGTGCATAAAAATCTTAGAATAAATTTTTGAAAATTTTTATTTTACATATATTTCTATGTCTGTTCATTTCATGTGTGCTATATCAATATATTTATTGCACTATTATATATTTTTGTTTAATGTATTCAAAAAAGTATGTTGCAAATTTGTAGATCTTACTTATTGAGTTTTATGAAGAGGGCTGTATTGAAGGGGATAAAATATTGCTTTTATCTCGTATTCATTTACTAATATCTCTTCTTTTTAGTTATTTTCATATTTGAATAAACTGTCATGTTGTATAAGTTGTTATATTTCGGTGAGCAATGTGTACCAGTTGCTCTGAAAATAATGAAGCGATGTAATAAAATCTATATACAAAACCATAAAAACTATAATAAATTCAACTTTTTAAGTTGCAGAACAGTGGTCTGATCTTTAAATGCGAATACTTTACTTTACTTTTTAAACTTAATCAGTAAGCAATTCATATAAACGATTTGAAACTCTGGAGTTCCAGCGTATTGTATCATCCTATGTATTGACCATATTTATTTTTTTAAATATCTATCTAATTTTTAGCATATAAATATTAAGAAAATTTGATTTTTGTTGTGCATTGATTTAACATCCATTATTCTATCGATAAATCTTGCTAATTAACATGCTCTAAAAATATCTTCTTTTTTGCAGAATATAATGCTAAATAAAATAAAGTGAACAAAAGTATAGTTTTTTCCTTTTTTCTTGTTTCATTATTGAATTGAAAAAGGCTCCTTTTTACTCATTTTACCTTTTATAGATACAAATAGTGCATCTGAATCATGTACGATTTTTATCCAAAAAAGTAAATCAGGAAAAATATATCCATATGTAAGGTAAGGTATGGCAATGAAATTTAAGTGTGTATATTTAAGATTCACATTTAGATTACTTTTTCATACCACTTTTAGTAAATTTGTGGTCATTATTATAAAATATTCACTTTAGTTTTTTTTTTAATTTGACTTCAACGAAGTTTTAAACTGTAGCACGACGAAATTTCGTAAAATAGTTCATTGAAAATGTGCAAAAATTATATTCTGATCAACAAGAAATAATCAAATTGCTTAAATATACGAATCTAAGTTACTGTAACTTACCCTTTTTTTTAAGTGATTCAAATTCTTAAAACCAACTTTTATGAACTTGTGTGTATGCATGAGAAGAATTCATGAATGATTTTCATAGCCGTTCATTTCTTTATTTTTCAATGAATTTCTGACTTCCAGAAGCGTATTCACTTCATTCATCACGATAAATTAATAAAACAAATTTATTCCCTTTTAATACTTCTTAACGAACACAAGATCATGATATGAAAGAGTTTTCAAAATTTAAATCTGTTTAACTCAATCGAATGTGCCTGTGTCTTCGCAGATTATTTTCAAAAACAGAAAGAAATTCTAGTCAGAATTTTTAATAACATTTAGTTCATATTTGGATGAATTGTGAGAAAAAAGTGCTATGTATTTATTTGGTGTTACATTTTATTACAGTCATAATTCAATCTCACTAAAAACGTTATATATATATAGTGCCTTTATAGATTATTTCCAAAATTAATAAAACTTCTTGCGGAAATTTTCAAAATAACAATTACTCCTTATTTAAATGATTTGTGAGAAAAATATTGTGTGTTAATTTGATGCTGAAAAGTGATTTTATCGAGATGGTTTGTGTACAGTAGGAGAATAATTTTACCAAAACATTTTTATGATTCCTCCAAGACAAAGTGAGTTAATTACTCGATTGATAATTCTGATTATACTTCAAAGTTGATTTTATTACTGTTTTCCTTAAAAGCCTTAATTTAGCTTTTCTGAAATAAGTGAGGCAATATGACTCCAAATTCACGAATTTTTGTCCCTCTTAACTCTTTCATGAATGCAAATTTAAATCATATTGAATGCTGATTTTAAAACTATTTTTTCTTTGAATTCTTTCGTAGGTTATTATTATTATTTTTTAACAAATGAGTTCCTTCTTAATTACTCCTTAACTGTTAAAGTTAAATTATGAATGCTTATTTTAATGCTGTTTCTAAAAAGAATTCTTCGATTATTATTACCTTTCTGAATCAGATGAAGCTATATACCTCAAAGTTTGCGAGTGTTTGTTCCTGCTAAATTACTCCTTAAATATTAAATTTAAATAAATCTTGAAGGATATTTTTAACGCTGTTTTGTCTAAAGCATTTTTGGGTGTTTTTTAATTTAATTTATTTATTTATTTTTATTCTGAATCTGATGAGGCAGTATGCCTAGAAGTTTAGGAGTTTCTGCTCCTACGTAATTTCACTGAAACTGATATTATAAATAAAATTAAACTAAATTGAATGCTGATTTTAATGCTGTTGTGTTCCGTCAAAAGCTTTCCTCATTATTATTACCTCTCTGAATTATATGAGCATTATTCCCTCCATGTTTCCCGTAATATTACGACAGAAGCGGAAAAGAAATATATATATAATATTTAGCTCGTAGGATGGAAAAACTGGTGTTTTTGGTCGGACCATTTTGATTAGATATATGTTCAAAAGAAATTTTTTATCCTGGAAAAAATCCTGGAAGAAGAAAGAAGTGGGGGAAAAAAATCCTGGTTGGAAGTACTTCTTCAAAAGGAAACCGAAGCGATCTCATACACGGGGACGTGAGATGAAAGTTGCACCAGCAACTCCACAGTTGCGCAACACCAGAATATCAAATCGTTATGACGTGTTAAAAGCCACCCAATCCTGTGGAAAACGAATGGGAGTTAGAAGAAAGGAAGGCGAGGAAAAGTTTTCGTGGTGGTTCTCCTTCCTTCCACTTGAAAGTATGTATACATCTCCTGATTTCCCCGATGAGTTGGCAATCTACAAAATGCAAAGGGTATCCTTTGTCTTGAAAACAATACCGCCAAAATATAAAACAGCAGAAGGCAGCACACCACTTCTTTGCGCACGATCTTTGATTGGTGCTTTGGTGACGCGTATCCGACAGAACAGCACCTAACTCTTGGTGGTTTCGTTATGGTGCATAAGCCAGGCGAGAATAACAAAAAAAAACAAGAGTAGAACTTGGGATGTGAGCCTACTTTTGATTGGAAGAGTGGCGTCCAACTTTATTCTTTCGTACATGGTCAACAAGTTCTTGGGAGAGAAAACTCAACTAGCAATCGTATTGAATGCCCTGATTTCAGTTGTGCTTCTGAAATCAGGCCAACAACTGGGTATCAAGCTGCAAACCTTCAAAGGTTTTAAGTAGAATAAAAAGAAAAGAACAAAACTGAAAATTTCATATTATTCGAGTTTTATGTCCCACCGTGACAGCGTTACATCTTCTTAAACCTATCTCCTATGTAATTTTGTATTATTCAATGCAATACAATTATGCCATTTTTAATAACATTTGCAAATTGATTAGTGTGGAATCAATTTGGAAAATTAGTGAAAGTGACATGATCCGATATACAATACAATTCAGTCACTGCGAATCAATTATGACTTTTTTGATAATTGTATTGTTGTTAATGATGCTCAATCTGAGCACCGTTATCCCAGCTGATTAGTGTTATTTTGATAGTGGTGAGTGTTCAAGGAATTCTTCGTAACAGAAATACAACACAATTACTCTAAGCAGAATATATATCAGTATTCGCCTGTATAGTGAACACTAAATTTTTCAACAAGGTATCTATATTTTTATTCGTATTTTGTGTGAAAAGGTAAAAATATGAATGTAAGCTTCTGCGAAAACAAGATAAAAGATTTCATATAAATTGCAGATCAGATGCAGTATATTCTCCTCAATTTTATAGATGAAATTTATTTAAACATTAATTTCTTGACATTTGCTTGATTGCGGACGATGCTCAATCGTAAAAAATGCTTTTATCATTCTGACTCATTAACACTCGTGACAAATTATCAATTTTTATTCTCTTGCGAGCTGATATTGTAAGTCCTATTCAAAATATATTGAAATGCTTTGAAGCAGTGTTCATGTACTTCAGCTGTAAACTGACATCATGATATTATATTCTATCATAATGATCTGCAATTTGTGCCATGTTTCAATATCTGGTACTGCTTTTGTTTGACTTTGTCTCTTTGTCTTATTTTTAAAATACATGGTATCTGTCTCAAAGATATCCAAAAGTATATATGGCATGTTTAGTTATGAATTTCAATTGTATTAAATAGAACTTCTCAAGTTTCTTTGCTAGTTAATGAAGTTCAATCTGAGCACTATTAGCGACTGTGCTCATTTTAAATGATAGTCGGTTTGTTACCGCTATTAGTTTTAAATTAACTGCGTACTTTATTCCAAATAACCCAAATTGAGAATATTTTTGCTGGCATATAATCAATTTGATGAAACCCCTAGCAAGAAAGTGGGGGAAACAGCGTCATGACTCGAAATCCGGAATTCCAAGCAGTGAGATCTTTTCTGATGATCCAACGTCTAATGACGCCTCGGATGCTACTAAATTGCAAGAAATTTATTGCCATTCCAGCATTTCCTGAAACCAATATTTGTGTTTGCCTTGAATTTTATCAAACTGCAAAATAAATAAATAAATTTTGCGGAGTTACTCTTTTTAATGTGACTGAAGTCTCTAACTAATCATGTGTGTTTCTCTCAACATAAACAATTACTTTTGGGTACTTTTATCCCTGACACCTGTTGTTTATGTTCAAAATAGACATTGCGTTCTGTTTATGAACTGATTTTTATTCTAATTTTCCTGCAATTTTGTTCAACAAATTCATTTTAGAATGAGTATTTTATATAACTTTACCCCACCAACCTTCAGTTGGAAGATTCCTTATTCTGGAAATTCTTTATTATATTTTTTTACTGGGTAGGTTTCGTGTAAAAATTTTTCACTAAAAGAAATATTGGAGGAGTATCTGTATCTGACTTCTGATTTGATTAATGCATATTTTTATCTGTTTCAATTGTTCCTGAAAAATCTCTGTAATTCATATTCAATTCATATTTTTAATGATTCATGCTTATTCACTGAAGGCACATCAAGCAAATTTCCTAGTTAGAAAAACAAATTTTCCTGCAGAGAATAAAACCACTTTGGAATTGTTTTAAACAATTGAATGGAAAGTGTATTATTTTCTTGTATTGTAATTTCTAATTCCTTGATGTGACTTTAAACTTAAATTTTTTTTTAAATTTCCGTTAAGATAAAACTTAAGAAAAGCTTCTAAATATGTCTTCATTCTATCTGTAATTCATTAGAAAACTATGTTTCTTTAAAATAAATTTACGATTATACAAAATTGATCAGATTTTTATAATATTTTCAGTGGAATTATTAGACTTTACATATTTTATTGATTGAAAATAATGATTATTACTAGACGGTTGTTGGATTTCTAGTTTTCTACTTGACAAAAATAACTGATTTTTTTACGAATCATTTTTTTTTTTCTTTCTTGCATAAATGGCAAAAAACGCTGCTCTTCTACTTGCCAAAAATTTCCTATATTTCTTCGGTTAGTAACTTCTCTTTCTAACTTTAATGGCAAAAAATAAATGACTAAGACTTCGCAAAAATGATCGAGTGAAAACAACAAATAGTCAAAAATTGGGGGGTTTTTTGTTCTCTTCTATCTGACGAAATTACTGATTTTTTAAATTAGCAGATTTAGCTTTATTAGTTAAATACCATGGTAAACTAAAACTTAGGTTATTTTGAAGATATATCATTATTTTGAAATTTAGAGTTTTTGAATTTTTACAAAGCAATTTTTTGCCTCAACATTCATTTTTAAAGTAGTTTTTCTAGTTTTCTACTTGACACAAATAATTGATTTTTTTAAGAATCTTTTTTTTTCCTGACATAAATGGCAATATTGGTAATGGTACTATTAAATTGTTTGTTCTAAGTTCAATTGGGCGAATTTTTCATCTCCAATCTGATTTCATTTTATTAAAAAATAATAAGTCTTATTAAAAATTATAAATTTTGAGAAAGATAATGTATGTCACAGATTATTTATTTAAATTACAGACATCTGCTACTCTCTCGGATAAATTTCAATTTTACAAAGTTTCCGTGGAAAAAAATTACAGATGTTTTCATCCGATAAATTTTATAGAAAGAAAAGTTTATAATTTGTGTTTAAACTTTTATTTCTATAACCGTCAGATAAATGTAGAAATGAATTTATGCTGATCAGGATATTCCCATTTCTGCCATTCTCTTTTTTATTATAGTTTCTAGGTGGATGTATATTACGAATTGTTCGTGAGTTGTATTTTGTAATATGTTTTAAATTTAATTTTTATTCGATATAGAAGCGAATCTTTCGGATGATATTCTTCATAAAAATGTTCCTGTTTTAAATGAAACATTTAAGTTCCAGATATTTATATCTTTTATATACGAATGAAATTTACCTTTGTTTTTAAATGTATC
>BGPR01000040.1:1284706-1308461 GCA_013235015.1 Araneus ventricosus
TACGTGCATTGAATTATCGTATTATTAGTCTTAAAAACTACAATTTGCTATATTTCTGTCTCCATTCTATCTAAAATTACCAGTTTTTCCTGTACGCCATACGTGCATTGAATTATCGTATTTTTAGTCTTATAAACTAAAATTTAATCATTAATTAGCTTTAAATTTGACACAAAAAATTACGTGCAATCCTTATTCAAATGCATTTCAAATATTCTATGGCTTCTTAGGTAAATCAAAACGACAATCCCTTTCCAAAACAGAAGTTGTCATCTTATTTGAAAGCAAAGAAAATAAAACTATTAAGGGGTTCATTCTATGTGTTGTATATGAATTTGTGAATGTGCTTCGCTTAAATTTGCCATTGGTATTCTGTTTTTCACACCTTGTGATTGGTAGTGTGTTTTGTCGTGAATATTTTTTTTGCATATACTAATAATGGAGATACTCTTTTTAAAATATGGAAAAATTCTGTAAACTTTTGTAAAGTGTTTTTGTCCTACTAGGAACAGTTGCTTATGAATAATGCCCCTAAAGAAATTCAGAAAATTCACTCTTATTTTGACCGTAACTGAAACCGCAGACTGTCCCCTGTGGAACCCAAAAACTATTTTTTCTCATCCCAAAATCTAACTTTCCCATCAGATGATGTTCCGATGGTGTTTTGTCCTGAATGATTAGATTCCAAATTCTGAGAACCAGAGAACCGAACAGTTTCTTGCATAGGGGGAGGCTTAAAATCAAATTAATCTTTTTTCTACATATTTGTCATTTTTTCGAGCCCAATATATTCACATCCTCCACTTCTCATATTCATACCCTGAGCAGTTGTTTGCTGAAATAAATGCATTCGTTATCTGGATTCACTGGAGCGAAAGTAGATAGGCATTTATGTATTTTGATTAAAACCGGAGGCGGTCCTTTTTTTATCCTAGCTTCCTGATTGGTTCTAGGAATCTCCGTGTTCCATTTAATCTTGTTTACACTTAATAAACAGTACCCCTGCTCCAGCTAAAAAGAAGGGCTTTTAGTCATCTGGTCCTTAGTCAGGGCTCGTTCTTTTTTGTTGTGAAACTTTCGGGCATTTATTAAATCTAGAGAACTTTTTGGGGAGGAGGAAGACAGGGGGTGTGTGGAAGTGAGCTGCATGACTCATGGAACATACCGTGCGAAAATTAATTCATTCCAAAGTTTTCTTTTGAGTTTCGTTTGCACCCCTTTCTTCCCCAGCTCTGTTCTCATTGGTAAATATACTGTTAGGGGGTTGGGCCTCCCCCAAATTCAAGCAATAGCGCGCTCAGTCCAATTTGCATAATTTCGTTAAAAAAAGAAAGGGTAGAAGTTTGGAAGGGGGGAGTCGAAATACCAATCCCTATCGGTTGATCGATCATAAGCACCCTCCAAATTACGTCACATCACCTTAAACTATAACATCCCTTTTCAGTATGGTGGCCGTGATTTTTTTCCCTCCCCTATAGAGGTAGAGAGAAAGGAAAGGCACAGACTCGAGTGAAGAAAAAAAATTCGAAATAA
Source organism: Araneus ventricosus (assembly GCA_013235015.1). Classification (NCBI taxonomy): domain Eukaryota; kingdom Metazoa; phylum Arthropoda; class Arachnida; order Araneae; family Araneidae; genus Araneus; species Araneus ventricosus. The sequence goes on from BGPR01000040.1 coordinate 1,286,240, forward strand.
AAATCAATCAAACAAGCTAACAGCAAAAATCTGATGCCTGCAACTGTCTTAATGCCAAAATTAGGAAATGGGTTAGACAGAAGAAATGACTAGATGGGTGGGGGTCGAGGGGGATGGCTAAGATATAAGGACGAGGAGGGAGCGAAAAAAAATTCTGGAAGAGTCTTGCCCTGGAAAAAAATATACAAAAACTTTCATATAAAAATAAATAAAAGCTGGAAAAAAACAAAAAAGGGACGCAAGGGGGAAATGAGGTGGAAATCTAGAACATTCGAAGACTTAAAAAAAAATCTTAAGGAAGGGGGGGCAGAGACTTGGTGAAACGTAAAGTACTTTGAAAGGAGGGGGGCTACACACTAGCAGAGAGAGAGAATGCATTTTCAGAAAGAACCACGCATTCAGCCAGTTAAAATGTGTCGGAAACAAATTAGCCCTATTTCCCGATCTAGACCGAATGCTTTTTCTTTTTCTCTTTCTTTAATTTTCCATTCCCATCCAGTGACACTCCGAAGGGACGAGGCTGAGGAGACCACCCTTCCTTCCTTCCCGACGTGATGCTGTCTTAAAGAATGAGATGCATCACTCTCAGGTCCAGTAGCCATCGTGCACCTCCACCCTCACCCCAGGAATCGCCTGCTTGAGATCTGTAACGGACCCTCCCTCGAAAGTGAGATTAAAGCCTCCTCTTCTCCTTCAAACGATTTTTTTTCTGGAGTTCCATCAAAGGGATCTTCTCAATACCTCGATGTTCTCTTAGAATTCTAACATCGTACTAGAGTGTCCCAAGAATGTTGACAGATTTTGAGTAACTGCTTCATAAACAGTTAATGATATATATCAAAGTTTCGTAGCCTCAAGTTAATTGGGATATTGGTGCCACTAGAATGTATGTACTAATTTAGAGTTAAGAATTATGAAGACCTATTTGGATGGAATTTTAACGCATTGATGAGAAAGGGTCATTAACCCCCCATACACGCACACACTCAAATTATTTAACTCCCATAGGATTTTTTGTGTATACACCTGAAGGATATTTTATTCCTCAAGATGAACTACAGTTTACAAGTTAGAGCAGCCACTTAAACTGAATGTGCCGTAATACCAATTGATCTGCATAGCAATGTCTGCAATCACCGCCATCACACTTCGAATACTTCCAATAATTGACATGATTCTACATCTGCTAATTAAATATTAATATAGAACTTTGATAAACGTATTAATTCTTGTTGTAGTTATTCAAAGTATGTATGTATTTTGAGGGCATCCTGTATATGTGAATTTCTAATTAACCCCTTAACTGTTTATACCGAGTTTACTCGTGCATCGAATTGACATTTTTACACTTACATTACCTCATTCGTAGACGTTATAATTCGACACAAGAAAGAGTAACTCATTAACATCTCAAATGTTCTATGGACTCTTAATTGAATCAATACGACAACACACTCCCAAAAACAGAAAGTGGTATCTAATTCAGTAGAGAAAATAAATAATTAAGGGGTTAAACATTACGCATTAAACAGTCATTGAATGTAAAGCGTACTGCGCTAAAATAAATGTAAATATTTTAGTATATATAAAAAACAGTTATGGAATAATTAATATGATAAAAGTAATAAAGCGACAGTCTCTTAGCTGATGAAATAACGAATCATATGCATCTAAGTCTTTGATATATGCGTTTAACAGTCACCTGTGATAAAATAAAAATAATCATAATAAGGCAAGTAACAGTTCTATCCTTCATATTTATGTTGATATACCTTTTGTTTTACGGAAACTAAAATGTAGGCATTCTAGGCTTTTTTTAAATCTGTTATTAGATGAACATAGAAATTTATCGCAATCCACTCGCATTCTTCCATGGTGGCTTAGTGATAAGTTTTGGTTTCAGGATCTGATTACTGAATCGATCCCCGGTTTAACTACTTGATGCGCAAGAAATTTCTGTCTTAGCTCAACCAGATGGGAACTTGACAATATGAGGTCAAAGATTTTACATTGTTTTGATAACCCTCCCCTACCCAGTGTCGTAAATTCGTCGGCTTAACACTGCGATATACTCGAATAGAATTGAGCCTTGTGGTCTGAGGCAGGAGGAAGGCATCTAGTACCCAAGGAAAACGCCACTGTAATCAAATGTCCTCACTTCTTGTATACGCGAACTTTTTGGCACTTAATCCCAAACTTCATGCTGTGGAAGTTTGCGGAATGTGGTGTCGGTTTATGTGTCTACTTGTCATATAACTACGGTTAAAATTACTGATGAATTACTAGTTAGCTTCAAACAGATGGAAATATACCTAATTACTTGACTTACGGCTATTATTGTTTCCAGTTTTAATAATAGATCAAAACGTAACACCATGACAGGACGTAAATATACTAACTACTTACTTAGGTTTACGGCTATACTCTCCCAATTTCTATTGTTTGTTTCATTAAAGAATATGGTCTTATTCGACGTAATACATAGATAACTAACGATTAAATTTTGAAAGTAATACGACAGTTGACAGCACCAAGCAAATGATTAGAACGGCTAGGAAAGACACAATTATTGGAGAATAGAGAAGACCAGCAGTAACAACTGTAAGTTCGGTATATCATCTTTGGCTGTTTAATGTTGTTTTTATCACCTTTGTACCCCAAGTAAAGTAAAAAGATCTTTATCAGAATATAAAGTTATTGAATGGAAAGATTTTGCTACTTGTCTTCATAGTCACAAAATTGCAACAGAAGTTTTAGAAGCATCATTTGCGTTCAAATTCCTTACGATTAACAAGCTATAATGAACACTTTTTTACTCAATTGAAAACTCCAGCTTAGTGATAGTTTGTGACGAAAGTTTCATTTAACATATTCGTAATTAATGGAATTTGAATTAACATAAATGCATGTATGAAAAATAATTTATGAGCAACTGATTGCAAATTTATTTGAATTAAAATTCTACTTGATACAACTGTTATTTCTTTTGCAACAAAATAAAGATACTTATAAGGGCTGATACTCTGGATAGATCCAATTTTTCATCTGCATAATTTCCTATGTACCTCAAAACATAGGACTAAGTATTTTTTAAATTATAAAAAATGTTTATTTCCATTTCAACATGCTACTTGGTTTTATTAATTTGCTAGATAGACTACTTGCACATTATAGCGATCCCTATTTCAAAATCTTGAAAAATTACTGTGAAATAATTTTCTATTTTCTTCATATTTAAGCCGGTGTTCAATAAATTAACTATATCTGACCACGGACTCCGAGACTACCTCTTTTGGACGATTTTACACTCTGAAAGGGGTGTCAGGAAATGAGTCATATGAGCGCATTTCCGAGTTCTTGTTGGATTGAAGCCAGTAAAATGTAAACATTACCCTTCCTTCTACACTTTGCCCCTATTTTGATGAAAATAATCTCCGCCGACGCATGCGCAAAAACGCGGAAGGTTTCCGAATCCGTTGTTATACAAGCTTCGTATCACAAACTTGTTTTAACATGAAGTCATAGCATATATACAGGCATAAACGCAACACGAACAAGAATGCGGACGAAGAATTGTAAACTGTAAATACATTAACAGAATTCTGACAGAACACTAAAAACTCGTTTAAAAACAGATGATTAACAGTTTATATCAGGAAAAAATAACTCTTCAAGTCATTTCAAGTAATTCAGAAATTCATTGTGATTCCTTAAATACATGCATGGCACGCATTTTAAAACGATTTCATTCAATAATGAACTAAGAAGTTTAAATTTTCAAATTTTTAAATATTAATTTATATTTCACTTCATTTTTTTCACTATGTTACTTTACCTTTTGGTTTCTCAACATTTAAAAAAATAATTACTAAGTTTAATTTTATTTTAGGAGATTTGTTGTTGTTGTTTCTTATTCCATTGTTCTAGTCTCATATATAACACCACAGCATATCCACGAACTCGGCCAGGGTGGTTCCCTTCGGTGGGTGGGTATGCGTGAAACTTTATTGAAATAAAGCAAGAGCAAAAAAACACATTTTATAAAAAAAAAGGATACAAAGAGAGAAATACAAATATAAACACAATATATACACAAACATAAACACGCACTATAAAAAACAAAATATATACACTAAAACGAAGAAGGGCGTGGTGGTAGACATGAGCTTTATAGTGAGATGAACAATGCAGGCTATTGTGGAGTTATTCTGGCTGTTCCAGATTCTAAGAGGTCTTCTTGGGACTAAACCAAGTCCAAGAGTCCGCTCGCCCACAGAAAACATAGGCAAGAACGATTCATGGTAAAGGAGGAGAGTAGCCTTGTGGCACTAGACCTTGGACGCCCGAGGGAAGAAGTCTGACTTCTGCATTGCCTTAGCTGGGGTGGTTAATGGAATGGCTTCACGCCTTGGTGACCCTGCCTGGAGAAAAACTCCAGACGTACATCGCCCATTCCACCCAGGGCCACCACCCCCGCCACGATGACGCAGCATAATAGGACGGGGGGGGAGGTTTAGTCCTGAGAATTGCTGCACAATTAAAATTCTGAGTACTAACAGCAACGCATTTTGGATGTAGGCAGTTTTTACTAATTACTTCGAGAGTTAGATTAATCCTGATATTTAGATGACCAATCGTCTTCCCTTACGGAGACAGTCCTTGTTTTGTGAATTACTCCTCCCTCGAAAATGCCCTCCTACATGTTTCCTTTCGATATTTGAAGATCTAATCTGTAAATCTCGCCGCATTCGATCAATGCTGAGCCGATCGTTCTACTCTTTAAATAAATAATTAATGGGTATGAGATAATTACACTATAAAAATGCCAAATAGGAATTATTATGCATTTATCCTACTATAGTGTTATTCTGTATTATTGTTGCAATGAATAAAATGTTTCTTTTATTTATGATATTTTTTTCTTCTATTTATTTCTGTCCTCCTTTCATTGTAAAAAAAGTTGGTCAATTTAGAAATATGTACGTGTTATAGATGGGAAACTCCCAGCAGGAAGGGAATAGTTCATGGAATATAAAGGAATTTTGCTGGCTTCCTACTAATCTAAACCACTTAACTAGCCTACTAAGCAGGCTACTAGCCTCTTAGATAATAAATAAATATCCCTAAGATCTTTACTAATAGATGGGTCTAGAGAAAGATTCTGTGATCTGAAAAATTCCACGTGTACTTTTGTTGAATGAAAAATAAATAATTTTCCCAGTCTTCACAGAATTTGCTTATCAGTAATCAAGAATGTTTCGGCATTCTATCATAATATCCCTATGTAATTTATTCTAAATGATGTATTTGTTCTAAAACAAAAATTTAAAACCCATAGAAAAAATAGTTAGCATTTTATAATCCAGAAATTCTGTATTTCAGAAAATGAAAATCCTGAATTCCACCTACTACATCTGAAAACAACTACCCTTTGAACTTTAAGGATTCCTTACGTAGATCTTATAGTAATATTTTGAAATATGTAGTTTAAAATAATTAACAATTCTGAAATGACATTTTATATATAAACAAGGTGTAAGTCCAACAAAATTCGTATTTTATTTCAGCAATAGCTTGTTACGTTACTTCCAATTTAATGTGAATTCGAGGAGTTAAATTTAATCTCTCTCTGATTTTTGAGAAATTTTCTTATTTCTGTAGAATTGGTCCGCTCTTTGGAAGTGCTGAAGCTATAAATATGCATGCATTCCAGAAACATGGAATGGATGTTTTTGTGTACAGAAAAAATTGAATATTTTATGTTAATGCACGTCTGAATCGTCTGCTGTCTTGAATTCTGGGGAAAGATTTTGCAATGTAGCCTTTTTCCTTGTGCATATCTCTTTAATAAATTCTGCTGATTAGGCAAACGTTCTTATTTCTTTGATTTAGTTAAGCATTTTGCATGAAATGAAATTTTTGCTAGGGTAACCAATGTGTTTGTTCGATTCAGGCGAATTTGGAGCTTTCTGCAAGAATAGAATGCACAGTTTCATATGATAATGATAAATTTGTGTGTGTTATATATTAAACAAGAAACGTCTATCAACTTTTGCATATAGGAAAAATTTCCTTAATGGAAAATCTAACAAACGTTTCGTGCTTTAAATTAATTCTCGCTCAGAAATACTTGCATATCGCTCCATGGAATTTAATCTCATTTCAAAATTCCTGGAAATTACATGGAATAAAAAATTCGACATTATTCAAATACCCTGAGTACTAATGTGATCTATTTACGCGGATGTTTTCAAAATTTCATTAACAAAGCGAAAATCATAATTTTAAAATGAATTAAAAATAAACATGTTTTATGTCATTTATTTAATTAATCGGCATTTTAAAAATAATCGAATCGTTGATTTCTGAAACTACTTGAGTCAATAATATCAAAATGCTGGTTTTAAAAAATCTGATAATTTTTTTAAATTAGTGGTTAATTTTTTTTATTTGTAGATTTTATATGCTTATAACGGGACTTACATGACTTTTTTCATTTCTTCAATCATTATGCAAATGCAGTAAAACTTCGATTAACCGTCACTCGATTAACCGTCAGTTCTGTTATCCGTCATCGTCTAAAATGTAAAAAAGTAACATAGTTTTATAGTATTGCAACTATCATTCTGACATTATTTATCTTGTATTGAAGTTTGTATTGATCGCTTTGTAAAATTAAATACAATATATATGTTATTCACTTTCAAAGGATTTTATTTTCATTTTCGTCCCTAGTCAGCAGTGAAATTACGTTACGGTACATATGTATTCAGAGATTTCTGTTATCCGTATATCCGTCACAGCTCTGGTTCGACGACGACGGTTAATCGAGGTTTAACTACCATTTAGAATGTGAAACATCGTGAAAGATTGAAAACAATTGACTCTTATAGTTTCTGCAATCAACGTTTGATGGCTAAGTTGTTTTTTTGCAGGGGTTAAGTCTGGGGAGCTGCTTTGATTTTTCTTCTTTGACAGAGGAAAGTTCAGTTTGTTACAAGGCATCTGATGTGGGTCAATGGCTTTTAATTGCTAATTTTAGTTTGCATTTTTCCGGCGAAGTAATTCTGTAAATTGCTGTTTTTGTATTTTTCTTCGTTGACAAAATTGAAAGTTCACTTTGTTAAGCAAGGCATTCCGATGGGTCAATGGCTTTTAATTGCTAATTTTAGTTTGCATTTTTCCGACGAAGTAATTCTGTAAATTGCTGCTTTTGTATTTTTCTTCGTTGACAAAATTGAAAGTTGGTATAATCAGCATAATATTCTGATGCGAATAATTGTTTTTCAAACCCTTCATGTATTTGATTAGAACTTGAAATATGCATATTAGAAATTATGGAGGTGAGGAATTACTAACAGGAGAGACGCGAGTTCACGGAATGTAAATAATTTGGATTCGCTGTTGAGCTAATCATTAATATTATATCTGCCGGTAGATTCTATACAATTTTTCCCAAAGCTTCACTTGCATTTTTAAATTAATGGAAAAACACATTATTGCGCAGCCTACACTGCAACTATGCCAGTGGTGGCTAACCTTTGACCCGCAAGTCAGACACTGACCCACCAAGGCTTTTTAAATTACCCGCGCATTTTTTATATCATAATCAGAGAAGAGACAATCGAAAATATTTAAAAAATTAAGATATAAATATCTAATGTGGAGCTTATGAAAAAAATTCCAAATGGACGTTGGCTAACTGATTTTCTATCGTCTCACTACACATATGTATGACCCATGTCAGTTGGTTATTAACTTGTTGCGCATATTAGTTGCATCGTAAAACGGGGATGTACCAGCTCATAATTATTCCAAATTATTGGTTTAATATTAATATTTACCAGACCCTTCTCCCCTCTTTCCCAGTGGCGCCACTGACTTAGTGACCCACTGGGGAGTATTTGAAAAAAATAACCAGCAAAATTTGACCCACTTCTCAAAAAGTTCGCCATTACTGAACTAGGCTATCGATGTTCAAGAACGTTCTAGATTCTGCGTTAATAGCACTCGTATAAAATATTTCCGAACAAAATTTTAGAAACTTAAAGAGTTTGCATTTCACAAATCTAAAAATTCTGGATTTGGGAAATTAATAAATCCGGAATTCTGGCAATATCTGGACCATAATCACTATGTTATAAATATCGGAACAAACCGATTTATGTTGATTATCATATCCCTATAAATAATGGGGGAAAAGTGTTCCTACATCACAATTATTTTAGATCGTGTTCGACAAGGTATTAATAAATTAATTCGGCTTTTCTTAATAATATATTGATTTTCTTTCTTAGTGCTGCTCTATGACGAATTCGTAGACTTACTAATAAACAGTCGCTTCCTAAAAGTTTCAGAACGTGCTACATCAACTACAATTTTAGAAATCATAACAAGTGATTTATTTATTTACATTTAGATACTCAAAAACGACTATCTTTATATCAAATAAAAACTGTATTTAAATGCATAATTTAACCATCACAAATTGCCTTAGTTCTATTAAATTTTAGTATATGGTGCATTTGTACGCCCGTAATATGCTATTTATAAATCTGTGATGAACAAAATAATAGAGTATGCAGATTTTGTACTGAATTTGTACAAGATGGTGTAATAAATATTCTCTGATCATGATTTTAAAAATATTTCGACAACATTTCAAACCCGACTCGTGTTATCATATATAATGAGTGGTTAAGTACCATCATTTAAAAAATAAATTTCAGTATTTTTTTTCTTGTTAAAGTTTATCACATAGCTTATTTTTATCATTATCTAGAGAATATCTTTTCTTTTTGAAAGGTTTTAGGTGCCAATTTCTAATTTCTTTTGCTATTTTTATGTTTATGTATGACTCAGCATGTAATTTCGCTTTAATGTCATTCACCAAATAATCTATTTTGTAACAAATTTTCAATTTTGAGCATTGAATAATAACGTTACCCAATAGATAGTTTGATAGATAGTGCAGCGCCACAAAACGTAGCACTAGTGCCATCGACCCCATGTTTTTCAAAAATTAACCATACACGCTATAATAGGGCCATGATAGAGTCATTTAATAATAACATTTCTACTTCAAAGCATCAAAATCATCATTTTTACACAGACGTTTTTGAAATGTTGGCATATAACATTATTTTAGTGGTATTCGACCTCATGTCCCGCATCCTCACCAATAAATCCGGAATTTTCCAACTAAATTTTATTACATAACTTATTTCTTATCATTTTCTACAGAATGTCTTATATTTTGGAAGATTTTAAGCACCAATTTCTTGTGCTATCATTATGTTTATATATTATTCAACATGTAATTTTGCTTGGATATCTTTTACCAAACGAACCATTTTGTAAGAAATTTCCCATTTCGAACGTTGAATAATAATATTACTTAAATGCTTTTGAAAGCTTGTCCAATTCCACAAAATGCAACCTTAATGGCTTCGAGCTGATGTCCTAGAAAAATTAACCATGCACGTTATAATAAGGCAGTAACTAGAAATTTTCTAGAGATTTTCAATTTCTTGTGCTATCATTATGTTTATGTATTATTCAACATGCAATTTTGCTTGGATGTCTTTTACCAGACGAACCATTTTGGAACAAATTTCCGATTTCGAACGTTGAATAATAATATTACTTAAATGCTTTTTAAAGCTTGTCCAATTCCACAAAATGCAGCCTTAATGACTTCGAGCTCACGTCCTCGAAAAATTAACCATACACGTTATAAGGCAGTAACTAGAATCATTCAGTAATAACATTTCTACTTCAAGGCATCAAAATCATCATTTTTACACAAACCTTTTGGAAATGTTGGCATATAACCTTGATTTAGTGGCATTCGGCATCATGTCCTACATCCTGACGAGCAAATCCGGAATTCCATTCCCTAAACATGAATCCACTCCAGCTTGGCTTAAGCCCGCTCTTACCCATCTCGATGACAATTTTACGATACACTTTTGCATCGATTCCTATCGTAACCAGAAAGTAATATGACAAAATGTGAGAGAAAGAAATCTGCATTCCCGCCATGGGGGGGGGGCAAACGATATGAAGAAAAAGGGAAAAAGTCTGAAGTATTCGAACACTTTTGTGGACCATACGATTTAGAATCAAACCTCGGCCATTAGAAGCTCTCCCCCTTATGTCTCGACGTCGGCCTGTCCACATTTATTGGCAATTTCTTGCGCCTCGGACTGTCAGTTTCTCTCAACCCCTCGACCCCCCCTTTTCTCCACGCTTTTTCATGGTCTCCAACCCTTTCGCTTGAGATCGTTCTCTTCCACCCCGACGTCCATCCCACCTCATCCCCCTACTTCTTTCCTTTTTTTTCCGTTTCAAGAATTCCCGTTTTTGTTTGGTCCGTGCCTTGTTATTCTCCGGTCCTGTGTGTATATGTATATATATAGATATATCTATATAGATATATATATGCATGCTGTAATTTTTTTAAGAAATAAGCTAGCTCGGTTATGAAAAAGAGGAAGGCGCAAAAAGAAATAAAAAAAAAGTGTAGGAAAAAAAGGGGGTGGCGTTATGGAAAGTAAATGGAAAATTTTTTTTCCCTTTGAAGTCCAGATTTTTTTTTATCTCTTTGTTTTTTTCGTTGACAAAGGAAACTCTAGCTTCGTATCAAGCAATAACCTACCATTTTCACTTTTTCTGCACCAGAAAACACATTCTAAAGTGTTCTCTCTTTTTTGCTGACCAGTAGAAGCTTAAATAGAAACTAGAAAAATCTTATCCCATTTTTTTTCACTTGCTGTAATACTAATCTGGCCTTTTTATCTGAATATTTGTATAACCTGCTAAATTTGAGACTAACTGCAACTTCTTGAATTGCACTTCTTTTTATTTGGATAGGTTTGATCGTTCCGTTTTCAAAATAGTTAACTTGATGAAGAACTTGAATAATCTCCAGGGGCCAAAAAAGTAATTCAGTAATTATTTTACTGTTTGAACTTTAGATTTTTCCATTAATTTAAAACATTAAAAAGAGCTTTTTGGTTGCATTTCAAAGTTGCTTTTAAATGAGCTAAATTTATTTTTGCTTTTATTAAATTGTGGCTTTAAAGCGGCATCATTTATTGTTCTCTCTATCAGAGGAGGGCTGTACAATTCTTACTATTATATTATTTTATTCTCGCTGATCAAGAAAAGTAATAAAATTTGATAATTTTCATTTAAAATAGCAATATCATTTAAGTTATTAAGAAATATACTCCTTTAGTTAATCATTTGATGTTTCTTATAATTTAATTCGGTGTCTAAAACGTAATATTTGGAACTTCAGCTGATTTATTTTTGACCCATAATTTTAGAATCTTTTTTAATAAAGAACTTAAGCGAAAGTTTGCAATCTGAATACAGCACAATCCCCGATAACTGAACAACTAAAGGAGGAAATACGTTTGGGATAACGATTTTTTTCTATTAACTCATGAACATCTATTATTTTATATCTAATTACAGTATGTAATTCTGAAATTTTTTGAGTGTAAAACGAATTCAAACTCTCTTTGTAGGCTATACTCATGTTCTCGCTGATCAAGAAAATTAATAACTTGATAACTTTCATTTAAAATAGCAATATCATTAGGCTACACTCATGTTCTTAATAAAGTTAATCGTCCGTCGGGTGCAATGCGCCTGGCAGGCGTAGGTAAACAATATCACAATTAATATTTTTAATACCCATTAATTTTAATTTTAGCAATCTAAAATTAATCACTGACATTCTTGGGGAGGCTTAAAAGAAAAAAGTGTGAGTATCGTTCAAAAAACTCTCGCCTTCGCGATTATTTCCGTCCAGAACAGTACATGTTTTTGGATTTGCAATTTCAAAGGCATTTCGGATAATCCGGGTTTCGGTTAACCCGAGTTCGGTTAACCAGGTTTTACTGCATTTATATAAATTGAAAATTCTTGTACTTTAAGATCAGAAGTCAAGGAAATTTTTGTCAATAAAATTAAATTGTATATATTTATACGAAAAAGATGTATAAATGAAATAGGTTTTAATGCAATAATATTTATTTATGGGAAATGATATTAACAATGTGTTTCCGTCACCTATTAGTGCAGCATACTTTCTACCTTTGACCTTTGCTATGTTTCCAAATAATAAGTGCAGTGAATATATCAATATAAATAAACTAAGCCGGTAGAGAGTTTGCATTGTATTATATTGAATTATAAACTGCATTGTAGTTTTAATGTCGTTTTATTTTATCTTGAGTAGTTATAACTCCAATTATCGTTTCACGAACATTTCTCTTTTTTTAATTCCTACCTTTAAAAATCGTTTCCATGTCATTGAAAAACAATGAGAAATAATTTTATATTTTATCAATTCCTTCATCTTCGGAAATTAAAACCTAATCCAAATTGGTCCAGTAAGTAATTAACTGGAAGGGACAATTTTATATCTAATCGCAATTAAATGCATTGAAATAGTATTCAAAGCATAACATTATAAAGCCGTACAAAGAACACAGAGGATGTGTTGCTGTGCAAAATAATAAAAGACACAAACTTATGCGTTGCAATAACAAAGAAACACAAAGGATTTTATGTTTAATCGTAGTGAAGATATTTAATTAGACTACAGAGAATAATAACTCACAAAAAGAAGCTCAAATTCTTGTTTAATTAATGTGTACAAATTAATCTAAATAAAATAATAACGAAACAAAAAGAATTCCATCTTCTTTCTTAACAAATAGTAATAAATTTGTAGAAATGATTTTATTTTTAATCGTGCAGAAGACAATTAATTAGACTACAGAGAATAATGACACAGAAAGCGAAGTGGATTGATGTATTACCGCGTAATATAATAAAGAAACGAATTCCATCTCGTTTGTTACACAACGCTATCTTTCAAGTTTGAAATCTTATTGTTGGATCTTAGCAAAATTGACGCACTTTTGTTTGTAAGTGCATTACGCAGTCTCCAGTGAATTGAGTTCTTGGACATTTTCCAGATTTTTCATCTTTCCCACGCAGTGAATAAGAGTAATTTACCTTAAAATGTCCTCTCTGAAACAAGGTTTCATATCTTCACATATGTTACAATACCACTTTAATTCAACAGGATATTATGAATGTCGACTCCAAGGAGCCAAACTAATAAACAAATGCAAGGTCAACATTTTTTCAATTAAGAAAAATAATATGTTGCTATTATTCTTCTTTTAAACGTATGGTATGAAACAGAAATTACATGATACAAATAAAATAATTGAATATTTCCTTTATTTTTGATTAAAAATTGTTCTTATCCAAATTTTTACTATTTCAGATTTCCACATAGTCCTGTCAAGAGGAATACACATTCATTTTGTTATAAATATTAATTGTTATTTATTAATGGCTATTTTTCGTACAAATCTTTGTGAATTTAACGCATCAAATGATAGATTCTTGATAAAGTGACTTTTACAAATCGTTGAACAACTTACCTTCAATTACTGAACGCTTTCAATGACATGATTTGGATTTGTTTGTTGTTTATTGGTTCTGGATTCTCTTGGATCTCTGGATTCTATTGTGCCAAATTAAGAGTAATTGAAATAAACCATTTATGGAAAACCAAAGTAAAATTTGGTAAAGTGATTTTTACAAATCTTTTAACAACAATTACTGAATGCTTTCGATAACACGATTTGGGATTTGATTGTTATTTATTGGCTCTGGATTCTCTTGGATTTTATTGTGCCAAATTGAGGGTAATGGAACTAAACGATTTATGAAAAACGAAAGTAAACTCTGCTAAAGTGGCTTTTACATATCGTTGAACAACGTGCCTCCAATTACTGAATGCTTCCAATGACAGGATTTGGATCTAATTGTTGTTTATTGGCTCTGGATTCTATTGAGCCAAATTAAGAATAATTGAAATAAACCATTTATGAAAAACGGAAGTAAAATTTTAAAATTAAGTTCTAAGTTCTATATTTATGAATAAAATGATGTACCTTTAAGAAATTTTATTCTTTTAATTTATTTCAGTTGAGCTGTTCGAGTTACATTTCAAATTTTGCATATGTCTATGTTCGAAATTTGGACACTCAACAATCATCTGTTGAATGGATGTGGAACACCCAAATCCTTGACAAAGAGGGACAGATTTTTCCAATGTTTAATGATTGTGTGTAATAGCAGTGGCGAATCCGGAGGGTATGGGGCTTCAGGCCCCCAGAACTAAACCAGAATTCTTGATTTTATTTAAAATAACTAAAACTGTTCTTATTTTCCTTTTTAAAAAAAAAAATAATGAAAACGTGACAACATTGCTTTCTGGCTTATAAGCTCGAAAATTTTCTTACTTTTCTAGTCATTCCACTTGTACTTGTAGCGTTGACGCGGTGGAAAACATTTTTTGGTTAGTTATTTCATTGTATTTTTTATTAAATTATCGAAAGTATCTTATTGTTCTCTATGATTCTTATCTTCAGGTGAGTAAAGTCTGTAATGCTAAAGTGTTTTAGTTTACATAAGCCGTGAGATTTGACATTCGTCACGATACAAAATTTTTATGACCTCAGCCCCCCGACCCGAATCCTGGATTCGCCACTGTGTATATGCCGTATGCCGTATAAATAATCGTGTTAAGACCCTATCACATTTTTTGCTGACAATTTGGAACATTCAATGACTAGAAGTTAGAGTTTGATTATCTTAGCCCCCTTAAATTCATATGGAATTGAATTTTAGTCAATCATTCATTAACTCGATTTCGTCATTTCAAGGATAACCAAGTAGCGAGAATAAACACTGTCTTTCGAGATTGCCTTGTTGTAAGTTTTATTACCAGCTTAAGAGTTAAATATCTAGCCTTTCTTTGAAATTTAACAGACTTAATTGAAATTCTTAAAATTTTGTTTAGAAACCATTAGTTTAGTTATTATAAACTATATCCACTGAAATGAGGAAGAAATATGGAATGACAACTAAGTGAAAACCATTAGAAATCTCCTAATGATTGAGTAGGGTCAAACTGACTTTTATTGGAGTCACCTCAGATCTACAATTTCCAGTACTGTAGACTGTTGAATGGAATGCAAATGTAATGCAATATAAAAAAAATATATGTTATTAATTCTGAGAACGCATTTTTCTTCCGCTAAAAATTTAAAAACAATCTGAAATTCATTGCATTTCTTCGCTTAAGTTTATGATCCGTTTTTTGGAGCATATAGTTTTTATTTATTAGTTTTGTTAGGAACATTGGGTTGCAATTTAAGTTTCTTAAAAACATTATACAAAAGTGGTGGAGAATTCTTAGAAAATGTTTTGACTTCCGAGGTCTGCTTTTGCACACAATATATTATTGTCAGTCCTCTTAAAAATATGGCGAATTTTAATCCTACAGTAAAGAAGCTAATTGTTATTCATATGTAAAATTGTGATATTATAATATAAATTGACGCTGTAATAGTATATTATATAGTGAAACCTCTTTAGTAAGTCTTCCGTTAGTGCGTCGTTTTCCTTTACTTCCGATTCATTTCAATTATAAAAACATCTTTATAACGTCGTATGTATTCGGTAGTGACAATAGGAGCAAAATAATTTAAGGATATAAATTCAGTTCACAGTGAGTTAATTAGAATCCAAAACAACCATTGTGATAGTCGAGACTTACAGACTTTTTTAAAATAAAGTTAATATTTGAGCATTTTCTTGCCAACTTCCCTAAAAAAACCAAGAAAACTAATACGATAAAAATAATCATTTTAATTTCTATCTATTGTTATAAAACTATTCAAAATATTGTAATATATCCAATAATGAGAATTACCGTGTGTTAAAAGTTTCTGCGAAAAAATGCAATAAAAATATCTATGCGTGGTTACTCAAGAAAGATTGTTGCAATAAAAGTTCTGTAATTATCATTATGTGATATTCATTTATTTAAAAAATGTTGGAATTTTTGAAGTGTTTTCAAGATTTTATAAAGATTATCTGAAATTATAAAGTGTAATAATATACTCAGATGAATATGAAATCTGATTTAAAAGTACACTTAAACCATTGTATTGTATAGCTAAAGTAAGTACTTCATCGTATTTTGAACCAAAATTTAATAGTACGTCTTTCTTATTAGCACGTCGTTTTGAAGCGATCCCTTGGACGACGTATTAAAGAGATTTTACTGAAATTAGTCTGTAATAATGAAGCCCGCAAAATTATATAATTGAGACGCGATGTCTGCGTTGCCCAACGCAAGAGAGTTAGAAAAGAAATTAAATGATCGAATTTTAAATTTTGATGATTATTCCTAAAATTAATTTCTACTTTCTAAATTAATTAGTTCTGGAAAAAAAGTTATGAAGAAATAAGGTAACGATTTTTTTCCTTGGATATTTATAAAACAATAGTTTGTCATCATTGTATACCCTAAGCTAAGCACATTACAAAACATATATTTGTGGTAGGAAAAAAGGAAAAATAAATAAGGGCACTTGGTAGACCTCATTCATTTCAATAATTTTATATGGATCCCTAATTGGCAATTATTCCTAAAATTCGCTAATACTTTCTAAATTAATTAATTCTGGTGTAAAAAGTGATAAAGAAATAAGGTTACAATTTTCTTTTCCTTTGAATCGTTGGCACCGTAGTCATTATATATCTCGGTCACACTATACACGAAGCTAAGCACATAACGAAACATACAACTGTAGAAGGACAAAGCGAAAAATAAAAAGTGCCCTTGGGAGACCTCATACATTTCAGCATTTTTATCTGAATCCCTAATTGACGAAGGTATTAAACAATTTTTCACCATTGATCGCCTTTTGATGATTGCTCTTAAAATTCACCAATACATATTATATTAATTAATTCCGATGTAAAAAGTGGTAAAAAATAAGATCACATGTTTTTTTCCTTTCAATCGCTAATACCCTAGTCCTTGGTCACTGTATATACGAAGTTAAGCACATAACAAAACGTACAGCTGTTGACTGAAAAAAAAATTAAAATAAAAAAGTGCCATTAGGAGACCTCATACTTTTCAGCAATTTTATCAGAATCCCTAATTGATGCCATTCAATAATTTTTCTCGTACCTTTTGATAATTATTCTTAAAATTCATCAATACTTTTTATGTTAATTAATTCTGGTATAAGAAATGGTAAAAAAATAAGGTCACAATTTTTTTTCTTTGAATCTTTGATACCCTAGTTATTATATATCTTGGTCACTGTATATACAAAGCTAAGCACATAACGAAACATACAGCTGTAGAAGGAAAAAGCGACAAATAAAAAGTGCCCTTGGGAGACCTCATACATTTCAGCAATTTTATCTGAATTCCTAATTGACGATGGTATTAAACAATTTTTCTTGCACATTTTTAATAATTATTCCTAAATTTCACTAATATTTTCTATATTAATTAATTCTGGTGTAAAAAATGATAAAGAAATAAAGTCACAGTTTTTTCTTTGAATCGTTGGCACCCTAGTCATTATACAGCTTGGTATACCCGAAGTTAAGCACATAACGAAACATACAGCTGCAGAAGGAAAAAACGAAAAATATAAAAGTGCCCTTGGGAGACCTCATACATTTCAGCAATTTTATCTGAATCCCTAATTGACGATGGTATTCAACAATTTTTCTCGTACAACATTGCAAGGAGGTTGAGGCTGAGCTCCCTCAAACTCGCAGCAAGCATTCATTTATTTAAAGTTTCAACTTTCCGTATTTCGCTTTCGGCCCTGCCTTATTTTATCCCGAAATAATTGCATTTCTAGCTCTCCGCCCCTCCCCCAAGAAGAATTCGAATAATGGAACGTACTTATTTGCGTACACCAACGAACGAAGCTTATTAGGAGCAAAAACTCCGGAAAATTTCAGATTTTGTTTGAAGGCAAGAAGTTAAAAAAAAAAAATAAGAACTCAAATTTTTTTCGGTTCTTTTTTTTCCAAAGAAAAATTGCGATATGTATACGTTTGCTAAGACTTGTTTACTAAAAACGTTATATGGAAGCCATTTTTTTGGTATTTTTCTTTATTATTTATATTTTTGGTTTTTCTTTATTTTTCATACCTAACAATCAGGCTTGCAGCAACATGCGTCTGAATATGGAGAGAGAGAGAGAGGAAAATTATTAAAACTCAGACACCGTCGTCTTTTTTGAAGAGAAAGAAAGAAGGCAAGATAGACAGGAAAGAAAAGAAAAGAAACAAGAAGAAAAAAATGATAATAATAAACACAAAAAAAGAATGAAGAAGAAAGAAAGAGAGAGAGAGAAACAGGGGAGGAAGAAAAAATATAAAGATAAATACATAAAACAGTTTGAGACCAGATCTCATTTTGGCACCAATTTGCAAAACCGTTTTCTCTGAGATCAAATAATAAGTGCGACGTTCCTTTCGTGCAATAACAGGCAAAGGCAAAACGTCGTAAGGCAAAATAAATAAATAAATAAGCAGATGAACAAACGCTACACAACACGCGAAAATCCTTTTTCCGCGTTAATCTTGCAGTGTACGCTTTAGCACGAGCTCTAAGGCGTAAAGATATTGAGTATAAGCGCTAAAGATTTTTACTCGCTTTAAATTTTTTTCTTGTTGTTATATTACTGACTCCCCGTGCATATATCTGTATGTGTATATCTATATACCATTCACTCGCTTGCATACAAATTTAAACAAACAAAAACTGTCAAAGCCCGGGTACGGGAAATTTTGGGTAAACAAGATCTAAAAATTTTCTACCTAAATATGAGAGGACACATTTCTTGTTAGGAACTAAAGATGGGATAAATTTTTTTTCTTTTGCTTCACTATATGCATGTGTGTTGGAGATGAGGGGGGGGGTCGTGTGCATGTGCATGGAGGTGTATTTTCATATGAGAGAAAGTGGGAGGAGCTAAAGGTTGCAAAAAAGGGGGAGGGTGCTGATATTAGAATTCCTAAAGATGGGGGTTGCTGTATTGATTTAATAGATACCAGGGTCTTGGAGATTTTAGTTTTTAATAAATATTTATACTCCTTCGTTCTTTATTAGTATTATCTGTTCTTGTAGCTTCTTCTGCAAACTAGCCTGATAAAGGGATGAAAGATTATCAGAGAAATATGATAAGAGTTCGTTGATAAACACCAAATATTGAAGGAGTATGCCCCAGATTTTTAGATTTTAATGTGATATCTGAAGCGTGCGATTTTGGGATTGGGATTCTTTTATGAAGTCAGGCGTTTATTCGTGAAAAATAGATTGTGTACCGTTACAGAGATATCGACACAAACAGGTGTGACGTACATGTTGTTGTTGTGAAACTGTTTGTGTAGGTGGGTTTTGTGTGCATAAGCCTGTCTTCATTTATTAAATTCCTGTAAAAATGGCGCGAATACTTTCTAAGAACATCAGAAAGGTAATGTTTGGTTTGGTGTTTCTATAAACATATTTATTTTGCATATTGAGTCAGTATATTATCTTCTTCAATACTATTTCAATATCCAAAAGCTTGATATCATTTATTTCCATCTGCCATGAAACTTTTATAAATTCATATTGAAAAACACAAAGAAATTATATTTAATAAGACCGTTCTCCTTTTAAAACAAAAAAAATAATAATCCTCCTGTGATAAAACTTGGATTATTTTCATTGTTTTTAATTAGAAAGAATTCAGAATTGTTTTATTGAATGATTGAAAAGAATTCCTTGGTTTTTTATTAGAATTTTTATCCATAAGATCTTCGTAACCACCTCCTTTACACATAACTGAGTGTCTTCCAAGCACAGCTTTTTTCTGAATTTACATTTGCCTAAAATATGAGAAAAATATTTAACAAAAAACCTAGAGTTTGAAAACCTAGTTATTTTTTCATGCTTTAAAAAATATGGACCGAAATTTGGGGACCAATTTTTACTAACCTTTAATTGCATATTGCTATCAAAAATCCTTCTTTCTCAAATTAAATAATTTAAGATAGAACTAAGATTTTTTTATTATATTTTTCTCGTTCATTATATTAAACTATTAAATTTTAAAATAAAACAGCTTTTCATTACATATCTTCCTGTTAGTAATATTAAATAATTAAATTTTAAAATATAGCAGATATTTTCTTACTTTTTTCCCGTAATCTATAACGTCTAACCAAACTGGAAAAAAACATTTTAGACTACATACAAGAAAATCATGTAGGGGGAGACGGGGTAGATTGATACGCTGGAACATTGATACAGTTCTTAAATTTTGATGATTGGAATGGCTCAAGATGTTCACATCCTCTCACATATAGGCCACTGTAACCCTTAGCACAGGGTATATTTTTCGGCCATGTTAAGACAAAAGTTAATTTACAAATGAATCAAACCGCTAATCTTCTAGTCGAAGTAAATTTTACTCTAGATACGTGCTGTGTGATTTCTTTCACTAATTACGTTGCCCTGCTAGGGAGTCTACTCCAAAGGTAGGAAAAAACATTTATTTTTCTTAACTATATTAAGTTTTGAGGTTTTTTAGCGTTGATTTTGCGTGGCCCCTTGTTTTAAATAAAAAAAGTCTCTTGAGGCAGATTGATACAGTTGACTCCGGGGCACATTGATACTCATCTTCTGTGTATATCAATGCGCCTTAACAGCAACTACTTCGCAAAATCGTCTTCAGAAATGGAAGAAACTCAAAAATGAACTATCTAAGAGAAACGCACAAGTAAGGATTTGTTTTAAACAATGAAAACGGTTTTAATTTCATTGCAAAAATGAAACGTTTTGTTTTAAATTAGGTTTAAAATATTTTTTATGAATTTATTAAAATTGGAAACAAATGTACGGAAACTTAATTAATATCATCGAAAAGATAATTTTTTATATTTTCAGATGGTGTGAAAGTTATTTTTGCGCTATATTATTTTTGTAAGTCATCAAGGAAGAACGCGAAAATTTCCCTTAATTTTTAATTAATTAAAATTTCCAAAAACGGCTTCGAGGCTCACATACCTTCCCTGCAAAGTACACACACACATTCTTCTTTATTATTTGTAAATATAAATTATTTTCTGAGGTATAATTGTTTAATTTCTTCAGTCTCATTAAAAATGTTGAATTTGGATTAAAATAAAAGTTTGTTATTTTAACTTTTAAGCCTTGATTTGCAATATAAAGTTTATTGATAAAATATCTTTGGTTTTGATCCCAGACCTATTAACCGTCATTATTTTCGATATTTCCGTGGATATCAATGTACCAGTTGTATGGGACAGATTGATACAAATCCATTTTTAGGAAAAAAGTGTAATAAATATTTTATTATTGTATTTATGACCAAAATTCGACTGAAATCCTATATTAGCTTAACAAATGCATAAATATAGTGTATTAGTTCTAATTATTTCCGTTGGTGAAATCATTTTTTAGCTTTTCGAAAAAAAGGTTATCAATGACCCCTTGTTCTCCCTATTTAAGGATTAATTGATAAGTTGCATCAAAACCAGATTATTCCTTTCTTTATTTTTGATAAACCTTAACTGGTTTGCCTATATACATCGAATTATCGCAATTTTAAACTCAAAAACTAGAAATCATTCACAGACGCAATACTTCGATACAAAAATTCCATGGAATCCATAAACATTTCAACTGTCCTTTAGGTTGTCAACTGAATTAAAATGACGACCATTCTCAAAATAGAAGGTCACGTCTAATTTATTTAATTGAGGAAACAAACCAGGTTAACGGCTTAGAAAAATATTTTAGTGCGAACATCAACGCAATTGTTCTGACTATACAAGGAAAGATATATAGCCAGACTTTCTCTCTGATAGTTGTATGAGAAAGCAGTGTCAGAGACATTGACATTCAATCTATTTAATTAAATATCTCTACGATACCCTTCCTTGTTAGATCTAATACCTGATTCTGATTTAAATGCTAAACCTCGTTGATATCTAAATATTCGTAATTTTTAATCAAAGTTATCTTTCTACGAGTGAAGGCATTCTTAGCAAAAAAGATGTCATTTGTGAAACAATTTTCAAAATAATTAGATTATTTTAAATTCTCCAACTCAACAGATTTTTCTTTTATTTTGGAAATTTGAAATTAATGCCGCTAAATGTTTGCCATGTATGGGAGCATAGTGCATTTTAAATCCGTGGAAGCCAGGCGTTTTCCCATTGGTGTTGCCCAGAAGTTTGGAGAGAAGTGCACTCACTCAGGTGTCGTCCTCGTCATTTGAAATTA
>BGPR01000040.1:1308471-1335903 GCA_013235015.1 Araneus ventricosus
GGAGAGAAGTGCACTCACTCAGGTGTCGTCCTCGTCATTTGAAATTAATGTCGCCAAATTTTTGCCGTGTATAGGAGCATGATGCATTTTAAATCCGTTGAGGCCAGACGTTTTCCCATTGGAGAGAAGTGCACTCACTCAGGTGTCGTCCTTGTCATTTGGCCACAATTCGGAATTACGGAGTTCATCCCAAAAGTAATCCCTCAAGTAATTACAAAGCGGAACATTATGTTAACCACTCTGATTATTTCAAATTCTTACTGTTTTCTTGCACGTTCATGTGTGTATAAGTGCAGGAGATCGAAATCATGTCGTAAAACGCATGCGCAGAATCCATCTGGTTACTTCCTTGATTACAATGCTTTCTTTCTGAAACTTCTAATTCGATAAAGTAAAAAGCCTTAGTGTTTTGTCAGTGATCACATAGTTAATGTTTGCTACAATTTTTTGTAAGATGACATGTAATTACAAAACCCTATACACGTATTGATCCTATGAGTTACTCGAACCCAAAGTAGCAGGATGAAATATAATCTGTCATCGGGTAGTTAAATGTTTGCTACAAATTTGTTTGTGAGACGACTTCTAATTACAAAATTCTGTCCACGTGCAAATCCTATGTGTTACTAGAACTTAAAGCAACAAGATGAAAAATAAGCACTCTTCGGGTAGTTAATTTTTCTACAAATTTGTTTGTAAGAAGATTTGTAATTACAAAACCTTGTTCATAGACTGATCTCAGAAGTTACTCGAACCTAAAGAAGCAAGATGAAAAATAGACAGAAGATAAATTTTGAATAACAGATATTGTTCTCTGCTGTACCATTAAAGCATTTCTATTTTGAAATCTATGCTTCACTCAGCACCGGGAGTGGTAGGCTGGCAGCAACAAAGCTGGAAGATTCTTGTGCAGAAAAAGAAGATCCATGCGCAACAGCGCACAAAGACAAAGGCTACCATCACTACATTCACCCGCATCGTTCCACACAGAGGGACAGACCTAAAAATTATAATAAAAAATCCGAAATGGAAATAAAAAATACTATACAGTGGCAGAAGAAAGTTGTATAGCAATAAGGCAAGGTCTGTCTGACATGTTTTTATGATGAAGAAAGGAGAAAGGTAGAAAAGGAATGAAAAAAAAGAAAAAATTAACTTCACGTCACTTCCTACCCTTGCATTATACCACCCCACCCCCACCGTGGCCAACACACACTTGCACACGAGTCTTGCATTTTCGAGTGTCAGCACACTGAGACGAAATAAATTGTGAATTTAATATTCAACTTCCGACTTTCCAAAGGTATGAGTTGCTACGAGAGATAGTTATACTTCTTCTTCAGCATAGGGGTAGGTTGAAAAAAAATAATAAAGAAAAAAATCCCATAGCAGAAGGCTTTCATATATATTTTCTTTCGCCCATGTTTGTTTTCCCTCCTCTCCATGCCCCTTTCCTCCCCCAAAAAGAAAAAAAGAAAGAGAAAGAAAAATCTTACTTTTTATTTATATATATATATATGTTCCCCGTTTGGCGATCTTTCTTCTTTCGTTTTACTTCTACATTATTATGTAGTACGTTTTTAACACTGTGTTGCTGTACAGGGTGGTGTAATATCGTCTTCAAAAATGACAACCACCCTTTCTGATTCGTATTCGAATAAGTAGGCATCGGACTCCGGGCAAAAGGTCCCCTGTGACTTTTTGATGGGAGGGAGGAGTTTTTGGAGTGCTAAAATATACAGAACCTGATTGTCGGCTGCTGCAATACACCTCTGATAGGTAGAGAGCTTAAATGCATGCAATTTTCTTCTCGAAATATCGTTTATTTCGGTGTAACACGCGAAGCAGGAGTTCGAATATATTTTAGTATATTAAGGTTTCTTCAAAAGGATCTGTCGAATGTTGGAAAGGTAGAAATGAATAACATTTTGTTGAGTCATTGTATTATTATTTGAAGGATGTGTTGATTTTTGGTGTTCGTTATGAAGATTATGGCAAAACGATGAGAGAAAAGAACCTTTAGTGCATCCTTTTCTTGGTGTTTTAGTTCGAGCAACATTTAGAAACAATATATGTTCGTAATTTTTATACATTAATTGTATTAAAGTGCTCCTGCAAATTGCAGGAGCACTACATGCTCGTAATTTTAATACAGATTATATTACCCCGTCCTGGCCTAGGCCGTGCAGGAAAAATGTGATACATCTTATTTTACAATATTTTTCTCTTCTTTTTCTTTTTTTATTTTTTTTTTTTTAGTGACGGGAAACATCAGTTTCAGTGAGCGACGACAATAAGTCTAATTCTTTAATTAACAGTTCGGGCAGAAGTTCTCGCAATGAGATACGAATATCGGTATTATTTATCAAGTCTTCTAAACTCATTAATTGCTATCCACTAGACCAGTTTTTTCTGTATGATGTCCAAATTTCGCACTCTTTAATTACGTGAAGAACAGATTCCGTTTCTTGGCCGCATAAACATAAAGACGTTTTTTCGAAGAATCTAGCCGGATGTTCTTTAAAAATTCCATGTGCCGTCAAAATTTGATTTATGTAGAAATCGCCATATAGTCTATCAACGTTAACTTTATCTATTAGGTTTTTGGTCCATCGCGCATGTTTTGAATCATTCCAACGATTTTGCCACAGGTCCTTTATAATTTTATTTCCTTCATTTCTTCTCTGGTTTCTAGAGGGAACAAAACTAATTGTTTCATCTGAAATCAATGTTGCCTCCTTGTCTAATTGATCTGCACGTTCATTCCCAAAATTCCCCATGTGTGCTCTAATCCAAGTCAAGGTTATTCTTCCCTTGTATTCTTTTATATTATTGACTATGTCTCTGGCTTCTTCCATAGCACTTAATGCCATAAATGCTGACCTGGAGTCACTGATTATATTTACTTGTCCTAGGTCATTTGCTGCTCGTAATTTTAATATAAGATGTTTGTTTTAAAATACAATATGTTTATAATAAAACTATTTATTTAATGCAGTCAACAGAAATGTTTACTTACTGTCTTGCAATTCATTAGAATAAGAAAAATCTTACATGCAGTTGTGAAAGTTAAATTAGAATTTTTACAAAATCGGGAACACTTTCCAGTTTCTCCGTCAGAATCCTGTCTTAAAAGAATTCTTAAGCTTTTGACAGAAATCTAAAGGTTAATCACAAGAAGAATCCGCCGCGTCACTTGGACATCCAGTAAAAACTGATTGCCAGGACCATCACGGATCTCAACGCGGGCGCTGTGAGCCAGGCAAAATAGACTCCATTACGAGCATCTCTTGCATGGCGCCTTCAAAAGGAGGTACATTCCGTCATCAGCGATTGGCTGTTAGTAAATCACAACAGCAGGAACCATGAACCTGCTTACTTATATCGCAACTTCTGATTCTCGTCCATAAGGTGGCCTCCTGACGATCTAAAGGTTAAGCCATCTATCTCGATTCAACATTTTTTTGTTGTTATTAAAAAATGGATGTCCAAGGAAAAAGGTGGCCTTCAGTTGCCGCAATGACTCAAATCATGAACATCGTCTATGATTTGGAATTATTTTCAAAACTGTCTATGCAAGATTCAAGAAAGTTGTAATCTATTGGCAAGAACGACCTTAGAATGACTGTTTTTTTTTTTTTCTTTCGCCTTCAAAGGCAGGACGTTTCTTATATGGTTTCGACTTGATGATTTGAGAGGTTATCAGTTTCAATATTAATATTAGAGAGAATTTTTAATCATCTATACTTATAAAAGACAGTGTTTATGTGCGTGTGTGTGTCTGCGATGTCCAGACGAACCTATCGCACTTACAGCCATGAAATTTGGCACACAAGTAGTCGTAATGGTGACTGAATGCACCTCGAAGCCGGAATTTTAAAATTTATTCTAGAAATTTTTTATTTAATATTTTTTGTTTGGGGTGATTTTTCGCACTGATTTCTCAATAGAATGGCTTCGAATAATTGTACGAAAGAAACAGTTACACCATCGGAAAGAATAAACGATTTCCGTTCCAATGAAGTTTGTTTCGTACTTCTAACGTAATTTACTGAATTTTGAGAAATACTTGAAAAATAGTTGAACACTTTTATGGTAATTTTTAATAAAGATTTCTTCAAATTATCGCATCTGACGTTCTAACATCTCTATAATTTTCATTTTTGTTCAGCTTATAAATGGAACGTTTCTGTCGGATTTAAAACAAGAACTGTTAAAATATCTTTTTTCTTTCTTTTAAATTAATTTTTCCCTGATCAGTGCAAACAGTTTTTTTGCTAACGAGATTTAACAACGAGATTTCTCCGGACGATTCCAGCACGCATTGTTGCAATTTCATTGGTTGCTGCGTGACCTTCCTCGCGGCAGAGGACGTCATATGCTTTCATTACAATCCGATTTCTTCCGGCAGGTGACGTCATTACATTCGCCTCATCGTCATCTCAATAATATATACATTTTTGTTTTAATAAATTTCATTGAAAATCAATATATATATTTTTTTAAATTTTGTTTTCAAAACTTTTTCGTGTCATTGTTGAAATTTTTTCCCCAGTCCTGATTCCACGGGCAACGCCGTGCGCGTACTGCTAGTTCATTATAAATCAAACATGCATCGCTAATACAGCTTTTGACAATACACTTGCATGCTCATGTCAGAACTTAGTTATACTATCATATACAAATGAAAACTTACGTTTAACTTTAATTTCATTTACTTGTTATTTTTCTTGAAGAAATGAGATGCTTAAACGTGACCACGTGAATTTTGTCTTTTGAACTAATTGCTATTTTCGCTTAATTACCGATATAATTAAAAAATTCTGTAATTCGATGTACTAGTCGGACTCATCATTATATGCGAAGGGGTTACATCGCTTAATGTGCAACTATAATTTGTCGCAATTCCAATTATTTTTAAATTCTTAGCAGTCTGCAAAACTGGCTGCAAACTAAGTAGAAATTATATCTAGAAAAATTTCAATATAGTTTTTTTTATGTTTTAAATATGACAAAAATATTGTATAAACTAATCAAATCTAACCCGGCATAAATAATTGCCCGGATGATGATGGAATATAAAATAACACTTGAATATTCATAATTTAAAAGTTGAGATTTGAAATGAGCTAAATATTTTCAAGCAATTAATATATTAATATGTTTTCATCGTTTCTCTTTCCATTTGTTAATTTCAATCATACGAAATTTTCCAGCCAAATTTCAATAAAGCTTACTGAAAAGTGTAATAACTGCAGGCCACTATTGCAATTTTCAGTAAGCATATTTTCAATAATCTTTTCTTCGTGCAAGTTTTAAAGGTTAAAGTGTTGGGAATAAATCTCTCCTCTTTTTATCGGCAGCATCAGCTAGACTATAATTTTCGAATCTTATTGGCTCTAGTTGGTCAGCATTAAGATCGTCGCTAACTGGAATGATATGCCGATTCGAATCACTGATTGATCCCAATCGGCATGTCATTGAAGATGTAAATTTCTTAATCGCCACACATATATAAAGGTGCGATGCTAGTTTTGCTCGCGGTTACTGTCTCGCTGTGTTTTCTCTTGCTGGCCTTTTGGCTTTTACTTCCTCCTTCCGGAGAAGACGTCGAGATGTGTGTGTGTCACGACCTATTATGTTATGATACGTGTTAAGTATTGTCTTTATTATTATCCATCTTGTGCTATGGCTACGAGGGGTATCCATGTTGTACCGTAATAAATATCAAGTTAAAATTTAAACTGTCTCCATCGTCATTTGTGTGGATCTCTATCTTCATGAAAAATTAAATTTATCGATTCAGGTTAATTTTTCACAAGATAACGGAACTCCCATTAGCCTAAATACATAAATAATATTTAAAAAATTTTTTAAAATCTTCGTTCCAAAAAATGCCTGAGATACATTAAACTCCAATGATGCGCACAGTAGATCCGTATTTAAAAATTGTTACAAAATCCTATTGTCATGCCACTAACCTCCACCTAGCTTTTCCGGCTCTCAGTCAAAAGGATGTGAAGTGAAGTGAAGTGAAGAGTGGAAGAAACAGTTGCGCGGGGGACGAGGTGGTAGACGCCATTAATGGGATTGGGTCTCTGCACAGAGTGTGCACGCTTTTGTTGGGGTTCTCGAGGTCAACTCCGAGTTAGTAATTATGAGTAATATTGAAACTGAATCCTAATTGTACATATGTATATATCTCCTATTTAATCGTATATAGTAGAATTAATAAACTAGTGTGAGTAAAAATTGAATTTATTGAAGGCTGGAGTACACAGTTATTACACCTATATTCATGTAAGATTTGATTATTTTAAAATCTACCAAATTAAACATTTACATAAATTTGCTGGAAAAAATTCCCCTTCGTTCAGATCATTATTATACTGTTATATTAAGATCAGTGCATATGTGTTTGAAGATTGTTGTAAAATTCTTGATAAACTGTAAAATATGGTTCATTTTAAAAGTTTGTGGGGTTAGACATTTTTTTTTAATTCGTTGGAAAAAATTCACCATCCTTTTAAAAAGGTGCAAAACAGCGTTATACTCCAACGATAGGAACAATAGATATGTATTTAAAATTACTATAAAATCCTTGATTCATTATAAGATGTGACTTACTTTAAAAGTTTGTCGGATTAAACAATTCCGTGAACTCAATGAAAAAACTCACCTTCATTTAAAAGTCTAAAATATCGTTACATTCCAATGATAGGAACAACGAACGAACATTTAAAATTGCTTAAAAATCTTCTATTCATTGTAAGATAAGATTTATTTTAAAAGTTTTGTCAGCAGAGACATTTCCATGAATTCGATAACAAAAATTTTACCGTCATTTAAAAATATTTAAGGCTTTATTATGCTCCAATAAGAGTAACGGCTGATATTTGTTTAAAACTTTTTACAAAATCCTTGATTATTGTAGGATATGACTCAAACTTTAGGAGTTTGTCTAACTAGACATTTCCATTAATTCAGCGAAAAAAATTCCCCTTCATTGAGAAAGGTACCGCACATCATTATATTCCAACGGTAAGAACAACAAATATGTATTTAAAATTGCTATAAAATAAAAATAATACTTGATTCATTGCGAGATATGATTATCTTAAAAGTCTGGCAAACTAGACATTTTCCCGAATGCGATGAAAAAATTCGCCTACTTCCAGAAACATTCAAAACAATGTTATACTCCTATAATGGGTATACGGATATTTCTTTAAAAACTGTTTCGAAATCCTCATTTCATTGTAGGAAATGACTTACTTTAAAAGTTTGTCGAACTAAAAATTTCCATGAATTGAACGAAAAAAATTCACCTTCATTCGAAAAGCCTGAAACATCGTTACACTCAAGAAAGTATTGTGACATTTCAAGTCACTTCCCAACGAAATTGTTACTGTCTCCCACTGCGCTCTAATCACTGATGCGCAATAACAAATTATTCTTCCCTCTTGTTATCATTCAATCTTCTTTATACAAAATTTATTTCCTCCCCCTAGTAACGATTTCTGCCGGATAAAATCCAGAAATAAAACTTTGTTTCCTAGCAGCATTCATTCCCAGATGGGCCGTGGGGGTGGGAAGAGAATAAAGAAGGGGTTCTTCTCCTTCTTGGAGGGGTGGGGGAGGAAAATACATCACCCGGCTTAATCAATTTAACTGCTGCTCAAAAGTGTGTTCTGTTCCTCAATCTCTGCTACTGACAAGCCTCGTAGTTACTCGGGGTAATTACTGAAGAAAAACGCATGTTTTTTTCATGATTATTTATTTATTTTCAGAAAAGAAAGATCCCGACTGCAGCAGTGCTTGTGTTGTGTGTATTTTTCATTTTGGGGGCAAAGAGAAACCCCTCCCTCCTTTTACACGCTAGAGCAGTGCGAAAAATAGATTTCTGGCGAGCGGCCTAGCGTCATAAATAGATAGGGGTTAGATCTTTTGAGATGTAAGTATAAAAGATGAATCATCATTATTCATTTAGACCGAAAATATTCGAGCAAAAGGGTAAAAAGGAAAGCAAAAGAGAAATGAAAATATATAAAAGCATGGGAAATAAAAATAAAAGAAAAAAATCTGCTTTTATCAGCACTGCTCTCTCTCTCTCTTCTACCTCTCACTAGGATCCCTTTGGAATGAAAATAAAAACTCTCCCGAAGGAGAATGAGAGGGAAAAAAAGAAAGTAAAACAGGAATCTGAGGCATTTCAGAAACAACAGGAGATTCAAGCAAGCGAAGCCATATAGATATCTGTTGGGCAATGAAAAGAGGTCTAAGTCAAGAGTGCTAAAATTTTGCGCCATCGTCTTGGCCAGAACATGCCAATCCATCCATCAGAAAAGTATCCTACCTTTAATTGGGTATTGATTGCAAATTTACTAACTGATCCCTAGTGATTCTTGTTATTTCATATTAGACAGAAGCCACCAGAAATCTGTGAAGAATTGTGTAGCACACTATTTAATTTTGTGCTTTGGTCTTGACCAGAACATGTCAATCCATCTATCAAAAAAGTATGATACCTTTAATTGGGTAATTGTTTGTAAAATTACTAACTGATCGTTTGTGACTCTTGTTATTTCATATTGGACTAAAGCCACCAGAAATCTGTGAACAATTGCGTAAAACAGTACTTAATTAATTATCTAAGTAATACAGTTCTAATACAAGATGCTAAATCAAAATAAAATGCAACGAATTTTTGCTTACATGTACACTCTACTGGCTGCTAGTGAAAGCCAGCCGCTCATATCCATGAAGTTAATTGTGGTACCTCCAGAACTGTTTCACTAGCAGTCAGCCGAGTGCACGTAAAAACAAAATAAAACATGTTGGCATATCCTCTCCCTGCCTGGCGTAAACTCACCTCTTTCTACGGTTCTTGTATCATCAAAATATGACCACGCTTTCGCACAATATAGCCAAATTTGGCTCATGCGTCCTAAAAAGACCAGTTATTGTCTCTCGCACTTAGTGAAACAGTTCATACCTCAAGGGTACTCATCCTTAAGAGAATCATTCACACGATTTAGATCCCATCATTTCATATTCTTTAGTAAATTTTTATTTGACACCTCAGCGGCACGATTCATACAATGTATCCAGTTGCGTCCAGGTTCTAAATATAATCGCACTGGATAACTTTCTTTCTTTCTTCTTTTAGTTGTGATCTTTCATGAAACGCGGTCATTGATGGAATCTCAGTGGCATGACAGATGTCGATTCTCGACACTTTGCATCAGTCATAGAATATGGTCATGTTGGTATAGGTTTTATTCGCATAATTTAGCTCTTGTCATTTCAAACTGCATGGTAAACGTTTTAATTAGCCAAATAAGTGACATGGTTCATATGAATGTCCCCAGGGGCATATTCCATGATTGATGCCAATGTCCCCATTGGTCCAGAAAGACTTCCTGGGATAAATTATTCACACATTTTTGTTTCTCGTCATTTTACACCAGGTAATAAACTATAAATTAGTTCTCTCAGTGGCATAATTATTGCTAATACCTTAGTGGCGTTCAGTCTTACTTCTCTGAATATCAATAGAAGCCAGCAACATCTTGTGTGGAACAACCCAAAGTACCAACGAAGGCGCTAGATATGCAGGGTGGTTTCCTTTGAAGATCATATGCACTCCTAGAAAGGCACTGTCGCAAATCAAAGAAAGACATTTTGAGTTAAAACCATAGTAAATATGAAGCAATATAAATAAATCCTGACAACAACAAATATTAACAGCAAGTATCGCAAACAAATTTGTGACTCTGATAGCTTTGGTACGTATCATTTCAGGCTTACCTAGACTTAATTAAAAAACTTTTTAAAAAAAGTTGTGAAAGCGTTCTTATAGGAAAATTCTTTATGCTATTCAGTTTTATGGAGGACAAGCTTACTGACTATAAATAGTGCATATTTATTTATAATCTTCACCTCATTAGCGACGAAAATCAAGAGGGCTTAGTGCGTTTGTTATTTATCTCTGCAGAAGATTGATCATGCACAGAGGAAAGGATATGCATTCCTTTAAAAAGTAGAAGAAAGTTATCGATGGTACTTCTGATGACTCCTTGCATGTTTTCTTCAAGTTGACTGAAGCCGAGTTTTTGGGGAGTCACATTTATTAAGGTCTCGGAGCCAAAAGGGTGATGGTGTCGTATTGGCACTCGCATAACTTAGGAATCAGCATTTCATATTGCTTTATAAGCTTTTTAATTTTCCATTGGCTTTCTTGGTGCTATTGTTTCCATTGGTATTCAGTCTTAAGAGGACTGCACTTGGATAATTTACGTTCACATAATATAGGGCTTTTCTGAAAGATTATTAGTGCAAATTATATGCATTCTCTATTAATGCTTGTATGATCTAAATACTGACAGTTATTTTTTGCATCTAAAAATTAGTAAAATTGAATAAAATATTGCAGAGTTTTTCTAGAGACTTTTGTTTGTTTGTTTGCTGCACAAAGAGAAAAACTTCTGATTTTTTTACTATTGCAAGATATCGTCATAGACGAAACCTTCTATTTAGAAGAATACGAAACGTTAATTAGAACAAACTGAATGAAATTTGATTCCTTAAGTATTAAATAAAATATTTTTTTCTTCCAACAAGAATGAAGGTAGTTTTCTTTTGAACCTCGAACATTTTTATTACTATAGAAACTATTCGAGAACTTGGCGACTCCAGTCATTTTTTTTTTTCATTTCTGCTCGATTTTATTGAAAAAATATGGTTTACATAAAAAAAAACGGCGAAGAAACATTCATTTTCATGGCGTAATAGCATGGTGTTTACGAATAGGGACAGAATTATTTCTGAACTTGCCTGAAAGATATAATTGAGTATAATTCTGTCCCCTTATAATCTAAATATTGAATATATTTGAAAAACTGTTGTTTGTAACACTATTGATTTTATTTTAATCATATAGTCTTAACTACATGACTAATAAATTTGTGTTCTACCAAATGAACAATTAAGCATGTCATGTTTTAGGTATTTTTTATTACTTTTTTTTCTTATTTCGATATGTTAAATGTGAAAAATTTTTAAGTATTCCTGAATCATTTTGTGTGGAATTTTTCAAATATATTGAGCTGAAATGTTCCTTTTTCTTACTCATATAAATAATTTCTGTTAAAATTCCAATCTTATATTGCCTTCTATTATAACAACAAAATAATATTTTATGCATTGTCATGACTTAATAAATTTTGTTATTTTTCTGGCAAAAAAATTATTTTCTGTCCCTTCAAGAATACCCTCTTAAAATATGTGAATTTATTTATTTAATTCATTTTCGCCAAATTTCGGTCTCAGTTTTTCTTACAATAAAATTCCAATAAAAGCAGTTTGGAGAACTTTCCATTATAAAATTAACCGAATTTTAAAATAAAGTGTCACGAATTTATCTGAGTT
Organism: Araneus ventricosus; assembly: GCA_013235015.1. NCBI lineage: Eukaryota > Metazoa > Arthropoda > Arachnida > Araneae > Araneidae > Araneus > Araneus ventricosus. Next base: position 1,319,902 of record BGPR01000040.1, read on the forward strand.
TTGTTTTTCAATATGTATGTGTCTTTTATTTGAATTCCACTCAAAAGCATTTAATTTAGACAATACTTTTGCAAGAATTTTTTTCTGTCATAAAACGAAAATTTAGAAGTGTAACTTTACATCATTTAACTTATTATATTTCAACCTATATAAAACTTTTAAAACCATAAGTAAAACTTTTGGATAAATAAAATTTCTGAAACGGCAAATAAAACTCTTGATAAAAATTTTGTAACCATGTATAAGAAATGTGTCTTAACTTTGTATCACTAAAATTTTCTTACGAATTCAATCATAACTCTGTTAAATAGCTCAAACCCAATTGGGTACTGCAAATCTTATTTCAGATCAAATAGTCATCCACTTCAACCCATATACGATATTAACAAACTTTAAAAAAGTTAGTTAATACCTTTACCATCATTTTATTTTGAAGAAATAGAGAAAAAGTTAATATTGCATCCGCTTCCCCCTTAATTAATGAAAGCTTTAAAATAAAACACAAATCTCAATGCGTCCATAGAAAAAGTTCCAGTCCTGGTACATAAATTCGACAATGGGTTTTCTTTTCTTCAATGATTTTTTAAGTATTTCTGACTAAATCAGAAAATAATAGTTAGGAAAGTGTGTCTAATAGTAATAATAAGAGGTATTTCATATATATTTCTCTGAAAGATTTGCTTACAAAAAAGGAAGAACTTTCAATAAGTAATATCTGCGTTATGAACTTTAATTTGAAAAGACAATTGCTATTTAATAAGTTCATGTTAATTAACTTTTTCTTATTTATGTAACATTTTCTAAATATTTTATCGCGTCAATAATTTTTAAATCTCTGAGCCATGCCCATAGAATTCTCAATAACTTACATATTTTATGAATTAGATTAAGTAACATCCTTGAAATTTTTGTTATTTTCGAATTGAATGTATGATTAGCAATTACATCATTTTATTTGTAACTCAGGTGTCGAATTAATTTTTTAAAAAATTGCGTTATTTACTAGAAGTAAGTCGTTAATTAAAGTGATTAATATATTCACGCAGTTCTTCAAATTATGCGATTAACTTTTTGAAACAATTTTAACAATCCCAAACGTTAATACCCCTTTGTTTAACATAATTTGTAGGCAACAATTCTTTTTCGAAATATATACTTGAAATATACACATTTCTATTAAGTCCCTCTTGAAAATTTTACTTGCAAAATAAGTTTTGTTAATATTTTATTATTTGCTGATCTCAGTGCTTATTTTTTAAGTTTAATGAATTATGTTTATAGCAATATTCATTAACATAATAATTTGCCAAACAAATAATTATTTCTGTGGTACAAAAGTCATGTGTAAAAGCAAAGGAGTAAAATATAAAATCCTTCGTCATTCTATACATAACAGTATTTCCAACAGATGGCGCTCTCATTCAGATCCTTTCAATCATAGTATATACGCGGTGCTACTACTACTATGTGTACTACTATGTGTATACTCACATTTAGAAAAATAAATATAGGTAGTTATAAAGATTTAAACATTAACTCTTTCGTTTATTTGCGTAATAGTTTTAAAAATGTTAATAGCTGCTTTCTTATTTTTAGATAAAAATAGTATTAAATATTCTGTTCGCTTTTTTTAAAGAAATGTTTTGGATTTTTCCCAAAATTTTCTGATTTCACGGAATGAAAAATAGCCCATTTTTTAAATTTATTTTATTTTATTTATTTACTTATTTTTGTTTCATTATACTGTTTTGATGACACTGAGTGGTTATGATATTTCTTCTGAAGTGAAAGTGAACGATTTCGGATGAATTTTGTTTGTCTTGTTTGAAAGGCTTTAGAGTATCTTGTTTTTCTACAATGAATCTTATTAACATACCTAATATTCATTTATACACAAGAAATTTCTTTTGCTTTACAAGTGTAAAACTAAACGTGGCTATCAAATAGGAACTAAATTAGTGACAGAGAATTTGTAGTAAAATCTAAAATTTTTAACCTTTTTAAATATTGTTGCGTAATTAAATTCACTCATTTGAAATCAGTTTGTGCTAAATTAATATTAATAAATATTCATAATTATTTTATTATAATGTGCTACATAAACAATAATTCTTACATATACAAAGATGACCTACTGAGTCGGTGTTTTTATGGTATATTCTCTTTCAGCTGAAAGGATTCACTCGGAATTCAATACTTTTGTCTGATTTTTAAAGATGGCAACATATACTGAATGGTAATTTTTAATAGTTTGTTTGTTCTCCCGTGAATGATTAGCATGAATTATTAAGGCAGCTAATGCATTCGATTTCTTTTAGTCGAATATCGAAATACCAGTGTCAAGTTCTCCGTTTGTTGTTGCTGCTTTAATGGCATATGTAAATTAATTCAGATTATAATGTTTGGAATCCTTAATTACCAATAATTCTTTTTGTTTTCTTAAACCATGCAATGTTCTAAGTCTTTGCTTTCTGTGCACTTTTTTTTAATTTTTTAATGTATTTAGAGTAAAATTTATGAAAGCTAATAAGTCAATGAAATTTTCACTAACTTTTCATCTCTACTTCATCAACTTTTTTTAACGTAAATACATGATGATCAGTCCTTCTCGTAAATCCTTTTTATTTTTCGATACAAAAAATAAGCGATTTGAACAAGTACGTAAAATTATAATAGATTTCTAGACATAAAGATGGTTTTCTATGTGCTAGATCTCATATGAAGTTCTATCGAAGTGTCTACGATCTTCTAAGCTGGACTTCGTGACCCCATTTGGAGTGAAATAATTTTATGATGCCCTGATCTGGAAAGCAACAGCGTCTAGGAATAAACGAAATATTGAGGAGAATACAAAATAAATTCATATTTAAACATCGTATTGACATTTAAGATCCTCGTGTTCATCAGATACAGGCATTCCCCTAAGGATCTTGACTTTCTGAAAAAATAAATGACAAAGCGATTTTTTTGTTCGAACAGTGCTGGCACTTAAAGTCCTATCAATTGCTTCCTGTACTGAAAACTTAGGTTAGTAAATTAGGTAACTGAATTAGTAAATTAGGTCCTTTTTTGTTATACAGTTGTCTGACCACGACCCATGTTCCAATTATTCCAGTGGAGAAGAGCTTTATATAAAGCTACTTAATTAAGTAATAATCATAATTAGATTGATCATAGCTGTATATAAATTATCTGCCTTCTTTCACGTAATGAACAATCAACGGTGATTAATACTCGTGTATAGAGGTCCAACTTTTATTAATTAAAAAATACTGCGATCCATTTCATTTCAACTTACAGTACTCAATTTTCAGACTCTTACCTTGCAACTCTGAGGACTGAAAAAAATTCTGTTTGTTCTTTAAGATATGAAAATAAACTATATAATTGTTTTCTTTTAATTAATAAAATTACAGAGCATGCACCAAAGATTAATTACCAGTAGCCTCAATTCCTTAGTGGCGCAAAAATACTGCACAACATTTTTGAGATGTTTCTCAAAATCCTCTGTATTGTACAATAAATTCCTTGTGCTTTTGGGGGTTTTTGGTTTGGGTTCACTTTTAAAAAACATGCTTTATAATCTCTTGAAATTCGAATAGTGATATTAATTAGTAATTTATAACCCTATTATATGGTTTTAAATAATTCTGAACAGGGTCTGATATGTTATCTGCTTTATATATATATCATCATTTGGTCAATCAGAAAGAAGCTATGCATTGAAATGAGTTGTTTATAGCGATTGAATAACTTCTTTTTCCATCTCAGTCAATCAATGAGAGTACTTGGGAAAGTGAAAGCTTAAAATAACGCGGGCAATTTTTACTGGGAATACTAGGTGCCTTAGAAGACCATTTAACTCTGCATTATCCTTCTATATAATAGTCAGTGGTGATTTGGATCTCATTTTAATAACTTACAATTAATGCAACATATGTGTATGCACACATATTATCAAACAAGCTCATTAGTCACGCAAAAGTATATATATTTAATATTTATTAAAAACGATGTGCCCGCTAGATTATTTCGCAAAGTTACTTACCTTTTTGTTATCAACAAGTAAGAAAAAAGAATTGCTAAATTTGACTCGCATTTTGAGGTGTTTAAGTTTTAGAAATTGCTGTGTTAATATTTTTCTTAGCAAGGAATTGATAGTTCCTGTTATCAACAAAACATTTTGACGTAGACAATGGCTTTTCATTTTGTCCCTTCAAGCATTGAATTCAAACCTGAAGTATGCTTATTAACAGGTTCTGTGTAGAACCCCGAAGGAAGAGAATGGTTCATACAGTGTTAATTATATCGGGAGGTTGCCCAGTTTCCCTACAAAATTTTTCCAATAGATCTTGAGAGATATTTTCTAACTTAGAAACTTTTCATGCGCTATTGTTTAATGTATTTAGTAATAAAAGCGAATGTATGTATCTGTGTCTGTCTGCTGGTGCTCTACAGGGCAGACCTTTGGACCTAGAGCTACTAAATTTGTACAGATATACTTTGTAGGGGGGGGGGGGGGAATATATATCTCATAGCGGATTTTTTTCGAAGTTTTAATTAACACTAGGAAGGCCGGATTTATACATTTCTGCGCCCTAGGCCAAAACACTTGATTCTGCGCCCCCTATGCTGCATACATCTCAACTATAGAGATATTTATTAATGAACATGACAAGCTCCTCGTGCGCCACAAATGTACAACACGAGGCAACTATAGAGATAGGCACTGCGAAAGTGCCGCCAATTTATTTAATGTGTATAGATGTGCTTAAAAAGCAATATTTTATATTTTCTTTTCAAAATAATATAATAATTTGTGTACTATTATTTGTAAATATTTTACTTTGATTCTTCTATATTTGGGCCCTGGGCCATAGCCTAGGTTGGCACTATGGGAAATCTGGCCCTAAATACTAATCGCCTTTGGTTGGTCGCTAGCTTGTAAATAATGTTTCACAGCTTGCATAGCAGCGAGATCATCATTGTTAAAAAGTGTTTTGCATTTTAATATTACCCATGTAAGTGATATTTGGAAAGATATTGAGTTTATATTTTCATACATCCAGAAGTCTGAAATTCTGATTATATTTATACCACAATCTCTCTTGAGTAGTCTTCATCTGAGATTACATTGTCAAATTCAATTCATTTTTAGTTTACTAGGTTTTCTTGTGTGTGCTCTCCTATATTTCGTAGATGATGATTTACCGTCGTCTCTATGTATATTTAAAACCTCGACAGTATTTCTGAAGTTTCCTAATTTATTTTCTACTTCATATGTTGAGACACTCTAATTAGATAAATCCCACCTCTGTGGCAAAACACATCCGAACTATGCTAAGTATCCATAATAATTTTTCTTGCTTATAGATCATATTAATAATGGTTATCAGTATTCACAAGTATATTTGCTATTTTATAATTTCAACTCTTAACATTTTTTTTCTAGTAATTTACAATAGTGTTTAAAAAATATATGCCTCTTCTCCAACTTACTTAACAAGTACCTACGTTTGTCAACCTGCCTGTTCCCCCTTTTTGTTAGCTATGTTTCAGTTTATTTAACTCGCCAGTCACATTAGATTTTTCATTCTAAAATTAAACTTACTGAAAAATTTTCACCCTAGCCTTAGAGTCCTTATCTGGTTATTGTGTTTAAAGTTCTTGAAAGGATCTCGTTTTGAAACCGAACCCATCCCAAGTATTTACCTATCGCGTTGACCTAATTCGAACCCTAAGTGATTTCAGTTTCAAAAATCACTTATGTAAATAAACTTAAGATATTCAGTATTGGCCCAATAGTTAAAAGACCGTCGCCCCGTGACATCCTTTACACTTTTCGGGTAAGCACGGTCGGCAAGGACAATAACAAAAATAGTTAAAAAGGCCCAAATAATGAACCAATTGTTATAAAGGTTAGAAATTTCAGATCAAATAGAATCACATTCTTATATCATTAAATATATAGTAATTGAAGAACTGATTACGTAACGATCTCTACTTTCTTTCAAATGCTATTAACAACCATATCTAAAAAGTACGTGATAACACCCTTTGGTATGTTTATTTCAGAGACGCTACCAAGACCCTTTTGGTAAAAGTGTATTAGAACTTAACAACCTGACAAATATTCCGAATAATCCTTCCATCAACCCCTTCAGGACCATCCCGGAAAGATCCTTAAGCCACTCTTCCTCATCCTAGTTGCTGTCTTAGCCCAGCAACTAGGATTGAGGGTGGGGGAGGGAAGGCAGAGCGTGTGTGCACGCGCGAGAGGGGGGTGCACGGAACAGGCAATCCACTCTAGTAATTAATGAGGCAGGGCGGGGGCCTGCATAATGCAGTCAAAAGGTCGCACTTCCCCCTCCTCCTGGATGGAAGATGAAGAAATGATCCGTGCAGAGGAGAGAAAGATGTTGGAATTCCGTCGAGGCTGCTCCTTGGTGGAGGGGCACTGCACCATGCCATTTGCATCGCTCCTTCACTTGAAGTGAAGTGAAGGGGGCCGGGGGGAGGACAGGGACCAGCTGCCACCAGCAAGGAATCGGTAGCCTCGGCAGGAGATGCCCTCTTCTCAAGATGGCGGCCATCATTAGGACCATTGACGGCATTTGGGGGCACGACTTTTTTTTATTATTATTCGTTGAAGTTACATTTCTGGAGCCCCCTCCTGCGAGAGGGCTTCTTCTTTTTTTTCCCTTCATATCGTTCGTCTTCTTCTTGCTTGTTTTCTTTATTTTTTTATCTCTGGATTTCTTGGAAATGGTTTTCGTTCCTCCTCTTGTGCATTGACTTTGCATGAGTACCGGGGGACTGAACACAAATGCCTTTGGACTTTATCGGATGAGGAGATTTTGTCGTTTGTGTGTTTGCTGGCAATGGTTAAGGAAGGAAGGGGGTGCGCGTGGAAAAGGATGTGCTTGCCTGCCGTTCGAGCATCCGATGTTGATTGCCTCCTTTTCCACCCCCTATTAACGATTAGGTGAATAAATAGATCGAAATAAATTCCCAGCAGTATGTTCTAGCTGAATCTGGAAGACATCCATGATACTTACAGTACAGTAAGAGAAGTTTTGTGGGATATGTTGTAGATTTAATGACCAGGGCCTTCTATAATTGCTTATCCCCAAACTATGAGAATATCCTTCACTAAAGTTGGGATTATTTTGCAGTTGTTTTATACTATGTTCTTGAAGCATACAGAAATGATTCTATGGTACTTTAAGAAAGAGGCTTTGTGGGATATATTGTCGAATTCATGACCAGGGTATTACATAATTGCTTATTCCAAAATATAAGGCATCTTTAACTAATGCTTTTTTTGATTTTGCTGTTGTTTTATACTATATTAAAGAGGCAACTAAAAATATTCCATGATACTTACATGAAAGAGATTTTGTTCTTTATGCTGCATAATTAATGAGTAGAATCTTCCATAATTGGTTGCAACATGCGTCTTCTTTAATGCTGTTTACTTCAGTTGTTCCTCCGGTTGCTGACATTAATGACAATAAATGTCTTCAACAGATATTTTATCCCACATAATTAATTCCAATGACATACCATAAACATATGATGGAGGGCATATTTAGTAGTTTTGTATGTTTTTCTAATAAATCTAAAAATTAAAAGAAAGAGCGTCTGTTATCTTCAATTATATAGAGAAAGCAGTATTTTACAATGTATCGCACGTAAATTTATGATGATTTTTTTAACAATTCTAATTAACACCGACTTTAACTTGTATTCATTTGGGTTTTCAGACCAGAAAAAATGTCATGCAAATTGGGTAGCATATAGATAACATAATGTTTTGGAATTATTTCGCTATTTTGAAAATGCTTTTTAACTGGAGAACCTTTACTCTATATTTGATTAATGGATTCTCTCATTATTTTGGAAAGATAATCATGTGAGACTGAAGCATTTATTGTTAAACCATTACTGTCTGAAAACTGTTCGCACTATTGTTTATTTTTGTGCGCTAAATTGTCCAACCTATTTAAAATAACATAATAGAAATCTGTATGGCTTTTATTTAATTTTATCATTATTTTAATGTACTCTTTGATTTCAGAGTATACTTATTTAATCAAAAATTGAATAAATGATAATAGAATATATCACTATTTCGTTTACTTTTCAATACATCCAAGAAAATTGCTATATTGTTTTAAGTGAGTGCATTTTTAATGACGCTGATCCTTTTAGTCAATTCTGTTTCAACATTAGCTTTACACTATGATAATAACAAATACATTTTATTCAATATTCTTTACTTGGCAGAAACTGAAACAGATCTCATTTGTTTTCCTCTTGTCAATTCCATTCATACATTTTATGAAGCCTCAGAAAGGTCATCAATATCAGTCAATCATCAGTCAAGAAACGTTGTAATAAAATTGTCTCCAAACCATTTTATTACTCATATAAAAAATATTATCTTTTTTCTGCAGTAAAAGATTTCTCTTTTTTTTCTATCCGAAGAGGTTACTTGTTTTTTTGGTGTTTTTTGTTGTTGTTTTTACAGAACTTTCAAATTTAAGATAAGAAATAACTTATTACAGAGCAAAGTTAGATATTTAAATTTTTACTATGGTGATTTCTGTTATGCTTATGGCGTTTTATTTGCATTTCAAAGAAAATGAAATGATTTGTTTTAAAAAAGATCCTATCTGTGAATGCATATCGGTAATTGGTGTTAAAAAATTGTTAATATTTAAATTAATCAGGTAATTAACAGCTATTGTCATCACTTTTAAAAGGTTTATTTAAGTGCATTTAGGTTTTTTTTCTTGGATGTTTTTATGATTTTAAAACAAAATACAAGTTTTTAAGCAAGCATTTTGAGTTCCGAAACAAATACAAGCAGCTGATATTAATGCAAACAGTGAACTAAATGCAGCTGAAATTAATGCAAATGGCTAACTAAAAGCAGCTGATATATAACAAGGTGTCATTTAATTAAACCACAAATTCGGTCTTAGGAAGAATCTATCTATACGCCTGAGGAATTTGTTTTTAATTAAGCAGAAATGCTGACAATTTAAATGAAAAATAGGAACCATGAAAAAAAAATATGCAATAAGAATGAATTTAAGAATAAAATATGCCATGAGAACAATGGCGTGAATTCACGCTCATGTAAGAGTTGCCTTGGCAATTCAATATTTGAATCCACTGCGCATGTCTCAGTATGGAAAAGAACGACACGTCACAACTAAGATGAGTAGTTAGATGACATTCGCAGTTACGTTTGTCTTGTTATTGTGACATCAAATGAATTGGCTCCATTTTCTCTGTTTATATTTGTCATAAAAGTAACTTTAACGTCTAATTTCTTACTATTTTAAGCAGTTTAATAATGCATCTAAGCGATTGGCATATAAAAAAATTGGTAACTTTCAAATTATTTAAATTTTATTTTTTCATGAGGGAATAGCATTCATTAATTAATACTGCATATCTTTTGCTTATTAATTAATACTGCATCTCTTTTGCATAAAATTATCTTTTGTAAAACTACGTTTCCAAATGCGAAATGGGGTGAACAATATTTATCAAAATAAGATAGGCGCAGTTCGGGTCGTAGCCTTAGATTTTTCGTGAAAACGTGGGATAAAATCCTAAAACAAGTATTTCGTATTAATATATAATTTAATTATCAATCTCTTTAATACAATATTTACACAGAGTAGTATAATGGTTACAGAATAGATAAATCACAAGCTACCACAGACTCTTGCTACATGCGATGAACTTGTGATTTATCTATTCTGAAACCATTATACTACTCTGTGTAAATATTGTATTAAAGAGATTGATAATTAAATTATATATTAATACGAAATGCTTGTTTTAGGATTTTATCCCCACGTTTTCACGAAAAATGCACGGCGCGGACCCGAACTGCGCCTTTCTTATGTTTTATTTGAGTAGCTTTTGATGGCGCCATCTGTTGAAGTATATAGAACTACTTATTTACTACAAATGCTCATATTTCCCGTAATATTCAAATTTTTGAATTCAAATTTTAATACACCGTTTCTTTTACGTATTGTCAAGTATTCTGTAAGTTTCGCACAATTCGAAAGAAAGCTCTGCTTGTTATAATCAAAAAGCATGCGGAGTTTGAAATTTTCAATTTAATACCGATTTTTACTTATATTCTGATAAATATTTTTATTGTCTCACTTTGGGTCCTAGTAATACTCCTCAATCTCTTTAAAATGAACACCAGAATCAACCTCCTAGCTAAACGCGTTTCCACGCTACACTTATTTATAACCTTACATAAAGCTAATTCATAACAATCACGCGCATGCGCCTACACTACACGTCACAGACAAAAAAAATACTATGCGACAAACTCTTTCAGATATGATCTATCCGTTGTGGGGTCAACCATTGTTTTCGCATTATTAGTCTCGTAGTTATTAGCGATTCAAATCTGACGGTATTTTGTCGCACAAGAAAGTTCGACCGACTATCACTGTAACGAGCGGAAAGACGTTTTCACGTCAAAACATTGGAATTGAAATAAATGTACTTATCAAGATTGATTAGCGCTAATTTAATGAACAATTATTTGTAGCTGATACATAAATGCGGCATTTCATAAGGCTTTGAAATGCCGTAGAATTGCTGAAAATTCATGACTTCGACAAAATTAACGAAATTTGAATTGACAGGGATTTGCAATAAATGTGAAAAATTTTTTTTAATATTCTATGAGAAACAATTCTTGAATGTGCCTTAATTCAATGGAAAATCTTTATAAATTTTTAAAGAAATATTTAAGATTCTTCTGTAAAAAGTTCTTTCTTTTTCTTGAGTTTTAGGTGAGGATTTTTAAAATAATTCATTCTGCATCAATTATTATTGAAAATAAAGCCTTGTAGCTTGCTTTTTAAACCTAAATTCCACGAACAGATAATATCCATTGCTTACTCATTAAACTTCCTTCTCACAAACGGAATCAAAAACCCATCAATCCATATAAACCGGTTAACGTGAAATTGATTGGAAAAATTCCAATCTAAGCGCTTCGAAACAGCCAGCGGCACTTTGCCAATTCCCAATCTATACCTTAAGGGGTAACCAACCACCTTGCAGCAACAGAAGGAAACTTCCTGGAGTCACCATCCGCCTTAGGGGTTCAATCCCCATTTGCCATCAGATGTAATTTCAACCTGCTTCGGGATAATAATTTCACTCAATCCTTGGGCCATATTTGACCGTTGGATAAAAATAGGTTACTGACATACTATATTAATATCGTATTAGTGCGTGTTCCTGCTGCTGTACTGATTGTGGAATAAGATATCTTCAGGGTAAGGTATCTTCAAGCAGTTGCTTCGGGACATATTACGATATTTTATTTGTGATTTGATTATGTTGTGTACGTTGCAAGAGGTTCGCAAGAGTAAAATTATTGGTGTCTTAAAATGTCCTAAATTGGAAGTAGATCATGATATGAACTAAACGAATGTGGCAAGAAGAAATTGCTTGATGGAATTTCTCCAAAACTTGGTAATCATTTTTGGTGTAGCAGGTTGATCTAAAGGCAAGATTGCTGTAAATTGATGAAGGGTTTTAATAAATTGTGCCTTAATGTATTTTCTTATTATTTTAATATTACATTGAGCAATGTTGTACAGGATGTCGAAAAAGTGTAGAGACACCATTACTGCTATCTAAAAATTATTAAAATATAACAACTCTTCATACTTTGTATTAATTAATATACTAACTACCATCAAATTTAATATGTTAAAGAATTTCAAGTATGAATAATTTTAAGGCTTTTCTTGATGGAATTGTGGTGAATAATGAGGAAGCATTCAATTCCCCACATACTGCTGGATCACATTACATTACACCATCTGCATCCCCGTGTTTAGATCCATGTGGCTCCTTTCCGTTTGAATGGATGGAGGTGAATTTTATTTTTTTTAGGAAGGACAAAAACATATAACAGGGACAAAAACAAATAATAATTAAAAAAGAAGCATACTCTGGACATAAAACAAAGATCAGAACAACATGGAGAACAAAACAATATGGAAAAAAAATAAAAATACGTGGAGAAAAAAAATAAAAGAAAAATCATAAGTAGCCGGAAGTGTGTGTCAGTCTGGGTGGATGCGTGCTCAATGATTATCCTCTACAATGAGATTGTTCTCATCACACATGAAGCGCATCATGAGTCTAAGCCGAATTCTTGACAAGTTATTCGTGAGAATGTTTTTCAACCATTGTAATTTAAGTGGCACTGTAGGAGTTTGGAAATGCCAGGAGAGGGTGAACCGACATTTTGTGGCATAATGCATTGGATCTCCTTTTTCTCCGCTCGAGCAGTTGTCATGTGTTCGAAGATTGAAGGAAAGGGCCCGTGTCCTGTAACGAACATTAGCTCTTCTCTATTCCATCATACTGGCTTGTTTGAGACCCTAGGCACTATATCGTGTGTACTGCGGCCAGTTTCTGCTGGACCACATACAACCCGATGGATTTCTTTTTGTGCGAATACCTAAAATAAGTTTTCTAGTCCAAGATCATCTAAATTCGAAGAGTTTAGAGTGACCACTGATATTGAATGCGCTCAAGTCCCAGCATGGTAATGTCTGCAATCTATTTGTTGACCATTTCGAATGACTGACAAGGTTCTAAATTTGTATTAAATAATTTGAGTTATTAGCCATTGAAAGGGGATGCGTCCAAATACTAAATGATATGCGTAACGATGTTTGAAATTCGTATGTAAACTGCTTCCAGCTTGCATATAAACTGACAAGATTCTACGTTTGCATTAATGTATATGACTAGAAAATTTTCATATATGTTATTAATTCTTCATGTAATAGTTATTCAAAATTTGCATTCATTTGGGGAGAATTCTTTGTACATGCTACTATTGCATCACCACTAATTTCATGATAAATCTTGTACTGATTCTTGAAACATACAATGAATAGTCACACAAATATAAAAGTAATTTTTATTTATTTTTCGTATATTTTTTACTCTCATTGATATAGAATTACGTGGTTGATATTTAAAGATTAAAATTTGAGTTGCCTAGGGTTGAAAACTTGTTAATTTAATTTATTTTAATCAATTTATAAACTAAGCGTAATCTGATGTTTGGTAAGTTATTCTCTTTAATCAATGAAATGCTCAAACATGGTACTAAATTTCGAAAGAGCAAAACTTTTCTAAGCATACCTAAAAGCCCCACTTTTTTTTTTTTTTTTGCTTTGTATACAACAAAAAAAAAACCGTGAGTATTTTAAGGCTTTTAGTGAATTCTTACCCTTTGGGGAATTCTGTGTAGTTAGAGAGGCAATAGTGGTCCCCAGATGGCGCTGTATAAAATTATCACTGCGACTGATGGAAATAGATGCTGATTAACTCTTTCTGTTTATCCTATCGCTGTAGATATCTTTGTAAATTCCTTTATATTTCCCTTCTTATTAAAAATAATATTATGTTAATTTTGATTAATTGTCTCTACGGCTATTGCATCTCAATTGTTGCATTCGCTTGGACAGTCGTGTATAGATGTATGGTTTTATTGTTATAGTATTAAATTATTCTTCCGGCTGAAGCGCATCCCATTTATTATTAATTTTACTCAAACAAGCTAAGCCTAAAAAGAGATTTCAGGTTTCTTGTGACATCTATCAGAATCGGACACGAAATATTTAATGCCTAATTTTATTAAATTTGTATATTGACGTATTTTAAAAATAAACAAACATTTTACAGCACTATTTCAGAAAGTTGCTTACTTTTTAGTTTATTTGCATTTAAAAAAATAGATATTTTTTTTTATTTGCTGCATTTTAATTATTCTTTGCTAAAAATTATAATTCAGTCTGATCAACAAATCATTGTGATGTAGACAATGACTTTTGATGAAGTCTTCAATTAATCGATTAGAACTGTAGTCTGCGGATCCAAAGGTGTTAGTGATGGGGAACTTTTAGCAGGAAAAAAATTATTTTTGAAATGAAATAAATTTTGATTAGCTGTTCAGCTATGCAATAAATTATCTCTAATATCTATACTAGTAGGGAGGGTTTCATTAAGAATACTTACAATGAGGAACTGCTAGCAGGCAGAGAATGATTCATGAGTTGCAAAGAATTTGTGAAACTATTCAGGCATTCAATAAATCAACCCTAAACCCTTCACCATTAAGATAGAGGAATTTTCTGATCAAGAAACTTAACACGTATTTTTTAAATAAGAATAAATAATAATTTATGGTCGGCTCCCATTGTTTAAAGGAAATGAATAATGCATTTCGCAAATATGAAAATTCCCAGTTTGAGAAAGTAACAAATTTAGAATCCATGTTATTTTTAGACCACAAACACCTCTGATTTTATGTATTTATATAACAATGAAACTTAAATACCAGGATGACATCCAGGTTTCCTTCTGTTGTCAGATATTCACGATTTACGAGTATTAATTCAAGAAGTAATGATAAAAGACACCACCTGTAGACACGCAATGGTTTTTTAAAGAGTATTTAACAAATTAATTTAATCATTTCAAGCTAAAATGAACTTGAACCGTATAATTTTGTGTTTTGTAAAAATATTTGAAATTTGACATGTAAAATCAATAAATTATTCTGCAAAACACATACCTATTCATACTACGACCTACATGTATTTATAATATTATAGTCTGAAATGACCAAAAGAACATTATCAAAAAATATTATTATAAAAAAAGCTTGCAATTTTACAATTAATATATCCCTGATTAATATATCCCTGTACTAACATTTTATTAAAATAAAGAATTTTTTTCGTATTTTTTTGTCATCAGTTTCTCAATATTTATAGTTTCTCAAACCTTTATACAAGCAAAAAAAAATATTCGGTTTATTTTTTTTAAGCTAAAAAAAATTCTTTAACCTTTTAATTAAAAAATAAAGGTCAGGAAGCGTTGCTGTCTTTTTTTATTTTATTAAGTAGTAATATCTATTTATTTTTCAAAAAAAATAAAGTAAAAAAGTGTTGTTATCTTTATTTTTTATTTGTATTATGTATTTATTTTACATTTTTTGTCGTTGTTGTTGCTGTTAGTTACAGACATGCTTACAATATGAGGTAGCCAAATATCTTAATTATATGAGCCAGCAACTAATATGCATGAAATGTATTAGAAACACTCTACTATTTTAATTTTGCATTGTCTATTCATATAGTTTCTGGAAGAAGCAGATGGTTGTTTAAAGGCTCAAAGAATTCTTAAGGATTAAATTGTATTTGTTTTATTTTTTTGTTGTTGTTGTTGCTGTTAGCTACAGACATGCTTACAATATGAGGTGGCCAAATATATTAATTATATGAGCCAGCAACTAATATGCATGAAATGTATTAGAAACACGCTACTATTTTAAATTTGCATTGTCTATTCATATAGTTTCTGGAAGATGCAGATGGCGATTTAATTGCTCAAAGAATTCTTAAGGATTAAATTGAATAATTAAGAGTACTCCATATAATTAAAGTGGATTAATAGCTGTTGAACTGTGGGTTATGTCTTCGCGTAGGAATGCAAAAAATTTCACATTTATCTTTCAGATTTTTCAGTATTAGTTAACAAAAACAGTAATTTACAAAATCATCCTGACGTAAGACATCTCATTTGAATTTAATGATTAATTCCAAATTAAATGCGTTTTTGTTAATTTTTCATAAATCTTGGTTTTCTAATTCATCTTCCAGTTTTGAGCTCTCGGAAGATTTTTTTCCTACGAAAAATCGAGTTTAGATTTTTTTTTTTTTTTTTTTTTTTTTCTTTCCTATAAATACCTGGACTCGGGGGCATGATCTCAAGCATTGCTTCTGTTCCTAACGGCAAAATTATCTTTGAAAACAATATATGTCAAACGGCAAAATTATATTTGAAAGCAATATATGTCAAACGGCAAAATTATCTTTGAAAACAATATATGTCAAACGGCAAAATTAT